>JAAKBH010000032.1:915000-1107999 GCA_019776075.1 Amaranthus palmeri | reverse complement strand
TCGAGTGATGGACGTTAAACAAAGCGCTTGCGGGAGGCAACCCGTGTTTTATTAATTTAGTGTCCTTTTTAGACTTCCCCTAACTGTATGCTTTTGATTTCATGGTTTAGTCCCTTTGCTATAATGTTAAGCATTGAGGACAATGCTTGGTTTAAGTATGGGGGGAGTCTACACCTTTTGTGTAGATATTTTCATTTTTATTTTTATCTTTATTTTGTACTTTTACATTTTCTTAGCTAGTTTAGGTTTGTTTTCAGTTTTTAGTTCAGTTTTTAGTTCAGTTTTTTTTCTTTTTTTATCTTTGTAAGATGTATTATTCAAAAAAAAATAAAAAATAATAAAAAAAGAAAAAAAAGAAAAAGAAAAAGAGAATGCTAGCCATAAACCTGTGAAGGAGGCTAGGCAAAAGGAGAGTGAGTGTACATTGGAGCTGCTGTTGCTGCTATCTTTATTCCTCCTACGCCGAGTCACCATCTGTAGGTATATTTCTATCCCTATCTTTGCTCTTCCTTTCTCTATATTCTAGCACCACCATATTGTCACACCTTGACCCACTGAGCTATCCTCACTAGATTCTCGCGCATCATCTTTCACTAACCACTGCAGGTTTTTTTTGAGCTACAAATTTTAACCCACAATTAAGCCCCCATTTTCTTTGATCCAAAGAAAGTTCTTAAATAGCGAGATCCAAGAGCTCCATTATTTTGAGCCTAATTGTTATGGAGTTTGGGTATTTGTTGTGTTAGATTGTGTTGTGGTTGTGTTGGTTGTTTTGTGTGTGGGTTGGGTTTGAGGTTGACAAGGGGTTTGGGATTTTGATGGCTTACATGTGAGATCATTTATGAGGGGAAGGAGATTAAGATAGGAAGCCTCTTATTTTTGGGGAGTCATAAGGAGAACCCGTGTCCATGTTTAAGAGGTAATGTTGCAATCGATGGTGTTATCCCGATTCAACATTGGTGCTTACTAGTTAGCTATGCATTTTCATGTTTGTGCTATATTGTCATATCTAGGGTTACTAAAAACCCTACTTCCATTTAGGGTTGCTGAACACCCTATCGCCATCCACCATGAAAAGCAAGCATGGGGGAACCCATTGCTTGTTTGTTCGTGTTCTCTATCCCATTTGTTTGTATAGACTAAACTTGATCATGTATTGTATTTGTTCATTTTATAGCTTGGTTTGTACTTTGTTTTTCATGGAAAAAGGGAAAGAAAACATGATTGATAAGAGAAAGACCCGGCTAGGTTGAAAACCCGAAAGGGCGACCTAGGCAAAAGAGCGGCATGAGTGGGTGAGCAAGTGAGATTTGAAAAAGTAAATGAGTGGCTAGGGTGAAAACCCAAAAATGGGCCCCTAGGCAAAATGAGAGAAAAAGAGAGATTCTAAGTATACTTGTTTTTCATTTTGTTTGGAGTGGCGACATAAGAAGTGGGAGACATAAGGAAGGAATTCGGGTAGGCCACAATTGGAGGGATAAGTAGTAGATTTTTGTTTACATTTTTCATTTCTCACATTCATTTTTGGAGTCATAAGGAGGTTGAAGAGTAGGGAATTTTGGTTTTTGATGTTTTGATGTCTTTTGATCTTTCATGTATATCTTTTGTCTTTGTTGTGTGTGTGTGTTAGCCAAGTGACGGGGTTAAGTGGTATGAATGATTTGGACCCTTGGCAAACACCGGGATTTAAAGGAGTCTAGGAAGGGAGGCATAAGAAGTAGTTTAGGATTTGGAGACCGTGTCTTGGCCTTGTTTTACTTGTGTTTTCACCTTGATTTGCTCGAGGACGAGCAAAGGCTAAGCATGGGGGAGTTTGATAAGTGCAATTATTTACACTTATCCGCATCAATTTCATGCTCCTTAATTGAAGTTTTAGAGGGTTTTTAGGTACATTATTAGTGTTTTGTGTAAATTTTGTCTCATGTGGTCAATCTTGTGTTTTATGTGATTTTGAGGCAAAATTGGAGGTTTTTGTTAGGTTTCGGAGTTATAAGAGGGTGAAGGCTTGGAGAAATAGCATAAGAAAGTGTTCTCTTCAACTTCTTTTTTTGACTTATTACTTATTCTTATTGGAATCAGATCAGATCAGACCAGATCAGACCAGACCAGACCAGATCAGATCTATTCAGATCAGATCAGAAAGTTTCAGATCCAGACCAGACCAGACCAGATCAGATCAGACCAGATCAGATCAGATCAGACCAGACCAGACCAGACTAGCTAGATCAGATCATATCAAACCATTCCATTTTATTATTTATTATTATTATTAGTATTATTATTATTATGATTATTTATATTATTATTATTACTATTATATTATTATTATTATTATTATTATTATATTATTATTGTTATTATTATTATTATTATTTTATTATTATTATTATGTTATTATTATTATTATTATATTATTATTATATTATTATTATTAGTATTAATATAATAATATTATTATTATTATTATTATTATTATTATTATTATTATTAGTATTATTAAAATAGTATTATTATTATTATTATTTTATTATAATTTATTTTATTATTATTTATTATTATTAGTATTATTATATTTATATTATATATTATTATTATTATTATATTCTATATTATTATAATAATATTATTATATTATATATTATTATTATTATTATTATTATTATTATTATTATTATTATTATTCATTATTGTTATTATTATTATTATTTATTATTTTATTTATTATTATTATTATTATTATTATTATCATTATTATTACTATTTTTTTATTGTTATTATTATGAATATTTTATTATTATTATTATTATTATTATTATTATTATTATTCTTATTATTACTTATTATTATTACTACTTAATTAAATAATTACTTAATTAATAAAATAATTAATAATAAATATATAAATAATAATTTTAAAATATAAATAGATAATACTATTATTATTTTGATATTCAAAAAACTAATAATATTATATTATTTTTTTTTAAATAAAATATTTTTTAATTAATTAATTAATTAGATAATAATAATATAAATGACTATTTAATAATTATAATAATGTTAATGAAATTATTATTAATTTATTTTTTAATTAATTAATTAAATAATATTAGTATTCATTAATTAAATTCTTAATTAGATACTAATAGTAGTAATAATAATAATAATAATAATAATAATAATAATAATAATAATAATAATAATAATAATAATATAAAAGTAATAATAATAACAATAATGAAAATAATATAAAAATAAAAATAATTAAAATAATAATAATAATAATAATAATAATAATAATAATAATAATAATATTATTAATAATAATAATAATAATAATAATAATAATAATAATAATAATAATAATAATAACTTTATGAAATCAAATCAGATCAGACCAGATCAGACCAGACCAGATCAGACCAGACCAGATCAGATCAGATCAGATCAGACCAGATCAGAAAGATTCAGATCAGATCAGACTGAATCAGACCAGATCAGACCAGATCAGATCAGATCAGATCAGACTTAAGTAAATTCAGACCTTATTCAATCAGATCAGACGAAGAGAACAGGCCCTAAGACCCCTAAAATAATTGAAGATATCGTCGCTCACTTGAAGATGTTTCACAATGAAGATGGGCAAAAGAGAAAAGAGTAGAAAAGTGCTTAAAAAACAAAGTTTTGAAGTGAAATTTGATACATGCTCACTCTTTTGGCCATAACTTTTGACAGGGAGATCGTATTTATGCAAGGTTTGCGGCATTGGAAAGTAGACTTCAAGTGCTTTCCAACGGTATATTATATGTCCATATCCAATAACCGTGCAAGAAATGGCGGCCATTCAAAGTTCGCCAGGCCGACAGTGAGCGATGAGTCGTCGCCTGAAAAGCGACGCTCGTTGCTTTTCCGTCAGAAGGCATTTTCGACAGTTTTTCTTCTGAATTTTTGGAGCCATTATATATCATGGCGGTTACTATCATTATTTCTTGTCTTAGACCATTTTTTCTGCATTTTCCTTTTAGTTTTCTTTCATAAAAGCTTTTCCTAAAGAATTCATTATTTCATTTGGATTTCTTATATCTTGTTTATGTTATCTTTCGGATTTGTAAGTTTTCTTGCGTCATCATTTTGTTGTTCGTTCTTGTTCATCAATTGTTATATGATTTCATTAATATGCATAGAGAGTAGTTTTCTTTATCTAGGGTTAGGGTGAAATCCCTAATTCGAAGCATGAATTGATATTTTATTGATTAATTGTGTGTAATTTGAGCCTATGATTGAATCTATGCTTAATGAATCTTGATTTAAATATCTTTATTAACCTTTTCAATAAAACGGAAGTTTGAGATTAGGATTAATTTAGGATTGAGATATATTTAAGTTAAATTCCTTCTAATATTAACCGGTAAAACGGAAGTTTGAGGATTAATACTAGTTGGCCTTAAATCGATATTAATCAATAAAGCGAAAGCTTGAGATTAATTAGATCACGTTCGATTATGTTAATGGCTTAATTCCATACAATCATGAGAGTAATTGAATTCCATGTTAGAATTAGGTGATGCCCGACGCCCTAGTGTTTGTCATATCTTGTTTTATCACCATTTTTATACTTGTTTTAGTTTCTTGCACCCTAGGATTAGATACAGAAACCCATATTATTTGTTTTTTCCTGTTCTTGTTTATCATAAAACATACAACTTAGAATTATCTCGCCTCTTGTGTTTGACCCGCACTACGCGTACACCGTGCGCTTGCGGTTAAAGTAAAATTTGCTCATCATTTCCCTCTTCAGATTAGGTGTCACTTGATGATGATGATTTGAAGCCTGATTTTGATGATGTTCAAAGTCCCATCTCTCGTATGTGGATATTGATAAGCTCCCTGACTTGTGATGATTTCGTTTTTATATGAGTTGTTTCTAGTATTGTTGAGTATGCATGTTTGATGGTCTGTGATGTTTTTGAGACCTGCGTTCTGGTCTTTACCCTATGATTTTTCTTTGGATTTTGAGGGTTTTTTTTTTTTCCTATTGTTTGCTACAAAAAAAACCCTAATTCCTAAAAGTTTCCATCAATCTTTGAAGGAATAAGCCACCAAACAATTTAGTTTAGGAGGTTATTCTTTCACAAGATTTAGGAGGCCTTTTGGGAGTTAGGGTTCTCTATGATGAGAATATTTTTATCTGAGAGAAACCAAAAAAAAAAAACGATGATTTTTTGAAGCCAACTTCCTTGTTCAATGTGTTCCATTCAAATTTTTAGCATTAAACAAAATACATGGTTGATGTTTACATTCTAAACATTTTTTTTGAACAATAGTATTACCAAATGTTAATATTCACAAAATTCCCAAAAATTGTGATATATTCATGTAGAATGCTTGTAAGTGTTACCCAAAAAGATGTGATATGTTCATGTCGAGTGCACATTTGTTGATGTTGTATCTGCTATGTTTACATACATGATGATTCTTGTACTGTTGTTTCTGTTGGCTCTTGTGGTTCTTGTACTATTGTTTATGTTGGCTCTTGTGGTTCTTGTGCTGCTGCTTCTGTTGGCTCTTGTGGTTCTTGTGCTGCTGCTTCTATTGTATCTGCTGTTGTCACTGCCTCCAAATGAAAATTGCTTTGATCTCTTATGCCGAAGTAGAACAATAGTACATCAAAATGATCTTTTTCTATTCTTATATCTAAATAACGTAGGGCATCATGAATTTATTCCCCATTGACACTCAAATAATCAGGTAGTCTGCCTTCCCTTACTAGCTTTGTTTTGTTCATATGGGGAATGTGATAGTCTACCCCCCCCCCCCCCCCCCCCCCCCCCCCCAATTTCTTGATTACTTCAATTTTGCATGCTTGTAATGTAACCCAAACACA
Source organism: Amaranthus palmeri (assembly GCA_019776075.1). NCBI lineage: Eukaryota > Viridiplantae > Streptophyta > Magnoliopsida > Caryophyllales > Amaranthaceae > Amaranthus > Amaranthus palmeri. Next base: position 1,102,115 of record JAAKBH010000032.1, on the reverse strand, counting down.
TTTCATTGTGTATGATGTTAGTGCATCAAATGCATTTGTTACTACTTTCACCAAGTCTGCTTGTTGGTGTTGGAGGACTTGTATTGATCTGAAAAACCCAAAATCCAAGACATTCAAGTCTGGAGAATTAGGGGGTTGTAGTACCAAGTGAAATTCAAACCCTTCAATGTTTGCTGCCTCTCTGAATTATGTGTCATCGTCCATAATGTGTGGTTTAGCATTATCTTGTTGGATGTAAATTACTTTGCTTGCTCCTTGGGGCCATTTTGCTCTAATACTTGGCAATATTTTGTTATGGATTGAATGGGTTTTGTCTCCATATCACCCCTTCTCTTGTTTTTAGATGTTCTCTGAGCTGGAATTTGTTATGTAAAAGGAAAATTTTCTATTTTCCCATAAAAAATTAGTTCACCAGCACTTGAATATAAGGGTTTGGACACAGCACACATGAACATGATTTTTGGTATAAAACGTTTTGATTGTATTTCTCTATGTGGATTCCTCTTCTTGTGGTGTGAGATAATATGTTTGTTGTGTTCTTGTTAGATAAAAAAGCTTTTCATCTATATGAACCACATTAGACATGTCACTGAATCTAAATTTGCTTCCATTATCATCAACTACAAAACTACTTAGACAAAAAATTCACCTGTCAAGTTTGTTTTGATCATTCAATAGTGGCTTAATTGCATTCGTATGCTTTCGTATGATGTTCTTTGTCTTCCACCTCCACACTGTGCATTTACTTACATCCATTGCCTTAGCCACTGCATATATACTTGTTTTTTGAGTTTTTGGTTGTACTTTGTGTCATCAAATGGAATTGGTGCTTTTGATAACTTTCCTACCTTTTTGGAGTTTATTTTAATGGGGAATTGATTAGCTCCTTTTGCACTTTGATTCTGCTCCACAACCTTCCACGAGTTGGCTTGCCTTTTTCCGTTAGTGACAAAAGCAACTCTTGCATTATTTGGTTTCTTGTTGTGTTGTCTAATTCTTTTATTTTAATCACATTAAATGGTTTTGGATGCAATAAATGTATTTAATGAGTGACTTGATTTTTTTGACTAAATGTTGTGTATAGATACTTGATGAAAATTTGGCTTAGTTCATTCATTTTGGCGCCCAAGTGTTTTTGGCTGAAATTTTTTTGTTTCCATCTGTTTTGCGCCTCTGCTGTTGGTTTCTAATTTGAACATATGAGCTGATTTTCGGGAATACAATTGGCTTTATTTTTTCATCAATTTTTTTGGGTTCTTTGTAGCTGCTGTTTGTAAGTTCTAAATGCATATTCTTTTTATTTTTATAATCTAAAGTCAATGAGAGATTTAATATCCGCATGCGCATGTGGCGAGAAGGTTGTTCGTTAGTGGTTGCCGTACAAAACACATTGAAGAAATTAAGAAAAAAATGAAGAATTTATTTAATTTTTCTGTTTTTAATTATGTAAAATAATTATGTACTGTAAATTATGGAATTATTTAATTTAATGCAATATTTTGGCTATTTATTTTTTCTGTTTTTGATTATGTAAAATAATTGAATGCCATATTTAATTTTCCCTCCAAATTTAAATTCTACCTACTTTATTAAAACAAAAGAAGGGAATCATTAACAATTAACCAAACCCACTAAAACACATTAAATACTCACTTTTTGGTAGGCCCACCCTTTTCTTATTTTGCGTGTCCACATGAAAGTGGACAATAAGAATGGGACGGAGGGAGTATAATTAAGCAATTAAATTTTCACAAATACTACAATTAGGAGTGTTTACCGATCCAAATCCGGATCGGACCAGTCCGGGTTTGGACCGATTAGACTGGAAAATTTTTTTTATACCAAAAATAAATTAAAAAATGGAAGATTTAAAAATAATATAATAAATTAATTATTATAAAATTAAAATATTTGAATTAAAAAATTATTTTGTGTTGAAAATAAAATATTTAAAGCCCTTTAAATAAGTATATACATAATGATCGTAAATATTTTTCACTTTCGAAATCGTTTTTATGTGCATCCTGTCTCATCCAGTCCAACCCGGTTTTTTCTGGGTTTGAACCGGACAAGACCGGAAACCCGGAATGTCGAATTTGTAAGAATCGAACACCGGACCGGATGCAACCGGTGCGGTTCCGGTCTTATTTTGCACGCCCCTAACTGCAATACACTACAACATAATTTGCTTTTAGTGAGATATATTTAGTGACATTTAATTTAAATGTTACTATTTCAAATTTCTTATAGTGTGTATAGAGGATTTAATGACATTTATTGGACCCTTTAATAGCATATTAAAAAATCACACTAAAGTTTTTAGCGACATAGGATCTAGTGAAATTTCTCACAAATGCCACTATAGACTATAGTGACAATTACATATGCCACTAAAGAGTTATTTAAATGTCGTTAAATCACTTTATGGTGGAACATAAATAAAAACTAATAATTATTACACTAAAAATATGAATTAGTGGCATTATTTAATTCCGCTAAATCCAGTGTCGCAAAAGGCTAAATTTGTTGTAGTGATAGCATCTGAAACCACCGTACAATACTACAATAACATCAACAGTTTGTCTTAATTAATCCAATTAGTGTACAGTTAAAAAGTTTATTTGAAAAATAACTTTCGTAAAAAACATATTCTGAATAATTTTCGTATTAATGTTTAGCTTGTTGCGTCATCAATTATTATAATAAATGATCAACAAATAGTTAGCTTTTACCAAATATATATTTTCATTATTAAACTACAAATATGAGTGTTATAAGATAAATATTACTCTAACTGTTCTTATAAAGATTTAATTATTAAATATATCATTAGAATTTAGAATTACATGAAATTGATAATAATTTTATTACTTTAGTTATATATATTTACTTATTATAAGATAAATGTTATTCTATGTGTTTTTATTTGTTTTTTTATTTTGTCCAAACGAAAATTTCAAAAAAAATTTCTCTCAAAATAATTTTATTTTGGGATATATTTTTTTTTAAAATAATATTATTTATCTTACCTATTTTATTTGAATAACGTCATGCATTTATTACCCAAAAAAGTGAGATAATTCTCTACTTATGTATGGTCTCTCTTAATAGAACTATAGAAGTAAATGCCAATAAACTTATTTAATCTCTTTCTCTCTCCTATAATTAATCTATCCATAATCAAAATGAGAAGAAGTAAGATAGGATAGAATATGAGAATCGAATTTTGTTTCAGTTGAAATGAATTTAAGGAATTCTATTCTGACTTAACACTTTTGTTCATTTAGCCTAACCAATATTAAAAAAAAGTGTGTGATGGAGTATAAAGGGCCAATATTATTGAATTATAAATAAAATTTTGATTTTGAAAAATCACACATATATTGTGCTATAGAATATAGTTAGGGCATCGTTATTCCTAATCTTATACTTCATCGCTTTATTTCTTATTAAAAGAAGGTTAGGGAATTGATGATGGTTAAAAAAACCATCATCTATTAGGGCATATTGAATTGATGATGGTTAAAAAAACCATCATCTATTAGGGCATATTGAATTGATGATGGTTTAAAATACCATAATGTATTACTTTATATCTAGTATTTATGATCTAGTGAATTTATTACTTTTTTCGTGATAACATACGTGAAATTAATTTGATACGAAGAGTAATTGTACGTGAGACCAACTAGATAAACGGTAAATAATACGTGGGATTACAATAAAAATTCTAATTGATGATATGTAAAGCAAATTATCCGACCAAATAAAACTCTTACGACCCGTTTAGTAACAAGTACTAAGGGGGTGTTTGGTAAGTGGGAATTAGGGATGGGAATGGGAATTTAATTCTCAAATTTTATAAAATCCCATGTTTGGTGAGTGGAAATGGGAATAAAAATAGGGATTGGGAATGGGAATTTCTAACATGAATTCCCAAGATTTCATTACCAAGGGGGGGCAAGTATTAGAGTGTGGGAATTGGGATTTATTTGGAAAAAGACTATTATGCCCTTAATTATAAAAAAATTCTAGTTTTTTTTATTTTAAATGGGGACTAAATTGTCAATTTATATTTTATTTACAACATATATCCACAATTCCCTGCTTATTCCCATTAACATACCAAACATGGAATTGAAAGTATATTAACTAAATTCCCAACAATTAAATCCCAATCCCAATCCCAATCCCAATCCCACTTTCTTATCTTCAAATTCCCATTCCCTTATACCAATTACCACCCCCTCCATGGTAATTTTTTCTTGGGAATTAAGGGGGTTTATTCCCAATCCCATTCCCTATGTTTTATCCCATTCCCACTCACCAAACATGGAAATGTATGATACTTGGGATAACAATTCCCATTCCCACCTTTAATTCCCACAAACCAAACACCCCCTTAGTGTAATTTTGGTAAAAATATCACTTGATAAATGTAATGACCATACTTATTTTCCTTCACAAGCTCATTTTCTACGCAAAACTCATTCTAATTATTTATTACTACTTAAACATGTGGTTATTAGGTGGTAATGAAAAATTCTAAACAAAAAAAACTTTTTTGTTATCAAATTTTTATTACCATAATAATAACACAATACATAACTTGAAAATAAATCATTTTCATTACCATTAGTTAGCCGTTATTATTTCTCTTTCAATCAATCAAGTCATTTTAAAACCAAAAATTCCTAAACAATAACTGTGATCTGTAAATAACCACAATAAGACAAAAAGAATAATATTAAAATAAACAAAATCAAAAAAGATAAATTAAAACAACAAATCTCTCATCCTATTCAATCCTACCATACACAAATAATCGTTATTTACTAAGAGTTTTTGTTTTAAAAGAACAAATGTTAAACACGACAATGAGCAAGTGGCTTACTGGCTTATTGGCTTACTTCAAATAATAATATTTGCTGTGAGTTGGCAGTACTATACAGTACTTATCTTTTTCTCACTGAATAACGTGTGGGACATGCTCAGGATCACGGAGTTTACAACAAGCTTGTAAGATGCGTATACTTTTTTGATCCCCCTTATCTCAATTTGTAGTATTTACAAAAAACTAAATAATTTCACGTAATATTCCCCTATTTATAGAAAATGAAATTTTTTTATACTCTTTATTTATTATTTTTAATTTTTTATTTTATTTTTAATTTATAAATTGGAATATATTCAAGTGAGATCTTGTTTGATTCGTTTTGATGCAAAATTATTAATATTCACTTTTTATGATATTTCGTTATGTATAATAAGAGATACTTCCTCTATTCCGTTTTAGTTGCACCATTGGATTTGACACATTTTTTAAGGATCGTCAAATCAGTATGGTAAAAGTAGGGATGATGTATGATTGATAGTAATATATGAGGTAGAAATAAAAAAAATATGATAAGTAAATAGTGGTTGTGACTTGTGGGTATATTAAATAATTAATGAGATGATTTATGATTGATTGTGAATTGGTGATAGTGGGGTAGGAATAAAGTGAGTACTTCCTCCGTTCCATAATACTCCTATTTTTATCCAACTCTATATCTAACTACTCTTATTTTTCTTTTTTCATTTTTCAACAATAATATTAAAAAATTTCCAAAAAGCAACTTTCCACTTACTTCTCATCATTGCACAGTAACTTCTTAATCTTTGTGCCCATGCAATGGTAGTAAGTAAATCAGAACGGAGGAAGTATAATATAAGTAGATTATATTATTTTTGCCAAAAAATAGTAATGTTGCAAGTAGACCTGGGAAAACGGTCGGTCGGGCGGGTTACGGGTCGGGTCAATTTCGGTCGGGTCATTTTCGGGTCGGTTTATTTTCGGATCGGGTCATTCTCGGGTCGGGTCACTCCCGGTTCTGAGTCGGTCGGTCTGACCCAACGGGCCGGTTATGACTTACAAAATTTAAAATTATTTTTTCCATTTTTTTTATTAATTATAATACTTTTTTAATAAAAAAACTATTTCTCATCCCTATGACATTAATCCACATATCAACTGACACAATATTAAAGTCTTATGTGATTCAATTAAAGTTATAAAAAACTAGTTATTGCGACGCTCGTGTTCAAAACTTTAAATCTCTATGTATAGTTGGATTTGTAACATACATGTCACATTAGAGAAATTAGATGTACGATTTTAAAAAAATAGTTGGTAAGTCGGGTTCATTTAAGTGTAAGGAAATAGAGAATTAATACTTATTTTGAAAGACTTGTAAGATACGCGCTTCATAAAAGTTATTGTGTTTGATTATTATAAGTTGTAACGTTAGATAAAAATGACGTTACATATCTTATCATTTCCTAATTAAAAATATCTTCACAATTTTCATGTTAGAAAGATATACAAATAACAAAGCACTTATATAATCTTATAAGATACGCGTTTTATAATTTAGGGTAGTGGCATTCCTAATCTGAAAAGCTCATTCAAATGGGCAAAATGTTTTAATAAATTATATTGATTTGCTTCCTGAAATGTAAAAGAATTAAAAACTCATTTGACGGATTTAATAAGATATATCTATTCAATTAAGATGATTATAACGTATTTTTTTAAAAGAAAAATAATTATGATGGATAAAAAGACGCTAAATGCGTGTTTTTTCAGATTTATTGATGAGTTTTAGGGTTCAAGTGATATACTCAATATGTAGAGATACTTCGAAAACTAAAATTTTATTTGAAATAAATTCTAACATTGAGATTACTCTAAAAATTGATATTGGACCTGTCAAAACGGGTCGGTTGTCGGTCGGGTCATTTTCGGTCGGGTAATTATCGGGTTGGTCATGTTTCGAGTTAAGTCGCTTTCGGATCGGTCGGGTTCGGGTTTTACCGAGTCGGGTCCCGGGTTCATTTTCGGGTCGGATCAAATTTTCTCAGGTCTAGTTGCAAGTAATATGAAACTTCCAAAAACGGTAAGTGTTGCAAGTAAAATGGAACGAAGGAAGTATTAAACATCGAATAAATGCACTTGATAGTGTGAAAAAATAAATGCCAATCTTTATAAATAGGAGAGAGTATAAAATAAATGGTAGGAGTATATAGGTAGAGATATTTAAAATAGATCAACACATTGAACTTGTATTTGACTTTTGACACGAAGTCAAAACAAACTAATTATACTCCCTCCTATACACCTTAAGTGTCTCATTTCCTTATTGGGTCAAGTCACCCTAAATGTCTCATTTCTATTTTGGGTATGTTAACTTTACCAATTTACCTATACTAAACTTAACTATTTTACACCTTATACCTACTAACCCCACTTTACACCTATAAAAATTCAAAAACTCTACATTTTTCTCTTACACATGTGTTCCCATTTGACTCTCCTTAAAATCCGTAAAAAGTCAAATGAGACTCCTATGGTGAATAGTAGGGAGTAAAAATTAATATGGATACAAGATTCAATATTAAATCGATTGCAAACAATTGATCTGAAATCGATCCGTTGACCCGAATTAAGTCTAGATGCACGACTGTTCACTCCTTATAAATCACAATCCGCATGCTTCTATCTTATACTTGGTGCATATACCATAAGAAAAGCAAAAAAATGTCATCTTTTTCTAACCCTTTCTCACAAATCCTTTCCTTTCTTGTGTTGTTAATTGTATTTGTATGCATAGCTGAAGCAGTTGTTCCTCCATCTTCCACCTTCAAGCTTGTTAACGAGGGTGAATTTGGTTATTACTTCGTTGAATATGATGCTAATTATCGAACTTTAGATGTATTTAACAGCCCTTTTAAGCTATGTTTCTATAACACCACTCCAAATGCTTATACTCTTGCTCTACGTATGGGTTTAGTCAGATGGGTTTGGGAGGCCAATCGGGGCAACCCGGTTAAAGAGAATGCTACTTTCTCTTTAGAGGCTGACGGAAACCTCGTATTGGCTGAAGTTGATGGGCGGGTCGTGTGGCAAACCAACACGGCTAATAAGGGTGTTGTAGGGTTCAAATTGCTTCCTAATGGTAATATGGTGCTTCATGATAAAAAGGGTAGTTTTATTTGGCAAAGTTTTGATTACCCAACTGATACCCTTTTAGTGGGCCAGTCTTTTAGGCCCAATGGGCCTAATAAGTTGGTTAGTAGGGTCTCACAAGAGGTTAACTCTAATGGGGCTTACACTTTTGTGATGGAGCCTAGAAAATTTACCATGTATTATAAAAGCCCAAATAGCCCAAAACCACTTTTATACTACACTTTTCTAGAGTTGCCTAAAAGTTCCCTTAAAGAAGTAACATTTAGTTGTTCCCCCTAAAATGATGATAACTATGCATATGACATAACATTTGCATACCAAATTGTAGATGGATAAATAGGAGGATCAATCGAACTCGCTAGACCGAAATACAATAGTACATTATCCATTTTAAGACTAGGAATAGATGGAAATCTAAGGGTATATACTTATTCGGACAAGGTAGATTGGGCCGCTTGGGAAGAGACTTTCACATTGTTTGCTAGGACATCGCCTTATGGCATCTGGGATGTCGAGTACCATTTACCCGAAAGATGTGGAAGTTTTGGGTTATGTGATGAGGATAGTCAATGTGTAGCATGCCCTACACCAAAAGGATTGTTAGGATGGAGTAAAGATTGCAAACAAGCAAAGCCAAGTTGTGGGAGTAGTAGGTATTATAAGCTTAAAGGGGTTGATCATTTCTTGACAAAGTTTAATAAAGGTGAAGGCCCAATAACAAGTGATGCTTGTGGAAGTAAATGTAGTAAGGATTGCAAGTGTTTAGGGTACTTTTACCATCAAGAGAAGTCTTCTTGTTGGATTGCTTATGATATTAAGACAATTACTAAAGTGTCTAACAAGAAGCATGTGGGATATATCAAATATTGAAGTCATTTTAGTTTTTTTTAATCTATTTTATTGAATAAGGCAATGTTTAAATGAAGGGTTTGTGTGTTAATGAAATGATCAAGGTTATAATTAGGGGGTGTTTGGTATGCCAAATGTGAAGAAAAGGAAATGAAAACTAATATTACTTTAAAACATGTTTGGTTGAACTTATAAGATTAAGTAATATAATGCATATTTTGGAATTTATTTAAGCTTTATTTTTGAACTATTTGGAAAATGAGTGTAATTCTAAACTAATAGAGAAAGTAAGTTTCTAAGGAAAAGGCTGTCAAGAGCAGCTTTTTTATACCTTAATGGAATAGTAAATGGATTTTAGGTCAGTTAAGGTAAAATGTTATCTACAATAGCGTTTTTACTAAATGTTAAAACGCTGTCCTAAGCACATCATATTGTTGCGATAAAGGTTTATTAGAATGTGAAAATGGTCTCTTCGGAGACATCTGATAAAATTGAAACGATACAGTCACAGAGAAGAGAATGTGGAAGTGGAAAACGCTTTTGAAAACAAGTTTTTATGTTTTTTAATTTTTAATTTTTTTTTAGAATTTTGTTTCCCTTAAAACCTCACTAAACCTTTATCCTCTCTTTGTAATTTTGCTGCTATATTTATTTTTTATGTGATTTAATCTTGTGTATAATATCAAGACACGTTTTGGCAAAAAAAGACACATCTTTATCAACAATTACACAAGTGTTGGCAATCTCTAAGAGCCAACCCCAAAAAACCCAAAATATAAATCAACTAACCTAATTCAATTCCTTCCCATATAAAATCTTTTCATCTCCTTTCCAAATTAAACCCAATTTTCTGATATTTGAAAGATAGTGCAAAATAGAAAGGGGGGTGTGTGAAGATAAAGGAAATGTCTTGATCGTTTTTTAAAGTAAATGATAACACATTAATAGGCCAAGTGATGAAATGTGAAGACGCTCTTAATAATAAAGTTTTTGCCTGTATAAGTGCAAATAAAAAATACCAATGATGAAACGCTATCAAAGGCAGCGTTTTCTTTGAATAATTAAAATGCCATTTTGTGCATCGTTTTCTTCTTCAGCCTATTAAAACCCATTTTCCAGCCCATTAGGATACAAAAACGTTGTTTTTGATAGAGTTTTTCCTTCAACTTACTTTTACAAATAATTTGAGGCAAGGGCGGAGCAAAGATTTTAGAGGCCCTATTTTTTTATACGATAACTTACAAAATGGGGCCCATCATTATATCTAAAGATAAAAACTTTCAATTTAAGAAAAATTTTCAAGACAAAAGGTATTTTAACATTATATTCTAAAATTACTTCAATCAAATATATAAAAAATTCTCAAAAAAATCACTTAAAAAGTGTTACTCAAAATTGAACTTAAATAGCATTATTTAATATTTGAGTCCCCTTATTTTAAGGGGCCCTAGGCAGTTGGCTACCCCATATATGCCAAAAACCGGCCATGATTTGAGGTGACACTCATTTCTCTAAATACTTAAAAAAAAAATAAGCTTAAAGAAAATAAAGCAGGATATTTTGTCTATAACAAATTACAATTTACCTACGTCAAATCTTGAGCTTGTAAATCAAATGATATGGTTTGTTATGATTGTACTATTAATTAGTATCACCACATTTTTTTTACCATGAAAGCACTTTCATTTCCCAATTAGGAAAGAGAATTTGTTGGCAAACATTCAAATTGGCTCATGTTTGGTAACGATATTTTATTTTGAAAATTTAAAATTGCCTTAAATTTGTCGGTTGGCAAATTAAAAAATTTTAAATTTGGATATAGATTAAATTCTATCATTGTTTTTAAAGTAGTTAAAGTTGAGAATTTGAGAATGACTACTCATACATGTCATTCTCAAATCCTTCATTTATGATTTCATAATTGTAATCCATAATTTGAAATGAAATTCTTGTTCTCAAACACTACATAAAGAAATTTAGATAAAGAATATAGAGGTTGATGCGGTGACATAAAGAGAAGTTAATTGGAGAATTGATTATCAAGAGAAATACGATTTTATTTCCGGTGTATTTTGATGGATAATAAAAGAGAGATACAGGTATATGAAAGGATACTTTAACTACAAACCAAACAACCAATTTGATAATTAGTTAAATTGATTTTGTTTTATGGGGAACAAAAAATCTGGTACGAAACATGGCCTTAGTGCATTTAGCAACATCATGTGGGCATGTCAAAAACGAACATTTACTTTAATTGGAGGAAATCATTAAACACAAAAATAATTTTATAAAAGACCTTATCGGTTAATTGTGATAGTTTTAATCAAGAGAAAAATACTTAAAAAACCAAGAACTAATTTACATGAAAATGAGAAGTAATAAAATGAAATTTACACGAAGTAATATCTTGGGACCTAAACTATATATAACATATCTTGGGGCCTCAACAATCAGCTTAAGTTTTTGGTTGAGTTGGTTCTTTGACATGGTATCAGAAGTCAGTGTGACATGAGGTCATGGGTTTAAATCTCAACCATCCCTCATTTAAAGTGGAATATTTAGCATCAGGTATAAGGAGAGCCTGTGTTGCATCCACAATTCTAGCCCAAAAAACACTTGTGTGAGGAGACGTGTTAGAGTATATAACATATCTTAGAGCCTTAACCATCAGCTTAAACTTTTGATTGAGTTGGTTCCTTGACAATAATCAATAGACAATAACACACAAACTTGGCTACATCTTCTTGGTTGGCTATTGTTTTGTATTTTGAATTTAAAGGATTAAGTAGGAGCCATCAATTAACTTTAACTTATATCAATATTTTTAATGAATTCCTTGGTTACTAACAACACCAAAAAAAAAAAAAAAAAAAACTAAGGTTAAGCAAACTTCTATTTTATCATATTTTATTTTTGTCGCTCAAAAGTGGTCTTTTTGTGGCCCAATATCAAATTTTTAGTAGTGGATATACACTCCTAATTTCATGTATTTGGACCATATCAACTATAGGAATTAGGATTTGTCCATTGAATAGGCTTGGCAAGTGTTATATATTTTCAAGTATAATTTATATTTGGAAAAATTACCCAGAATAATACGACCTTTCACTGATTTTCCAAGAATAATACGAACTTTCAATTAACCACCAATAATACGAACTTTGACATACATTTTCCGCTGGCATACATGACCTATTTATAACCGGTAGTATAAGTCTTTTTTTGACCGTTGCTCAGCAAGTTTCAACCGGTAGTACGAACTTTCAATTAACCACCAATAATACGAGATGAAACCTGCTGAGCAACGGTCAAAAAAAGACTTATACTACCGGTTATAAATAGGTCATGTATGCCAGCGGAAAATGCATGTCAAAGTTCGTATTATTGGTGGTTAATTGAAAGTTCGTATTATTCTTGGAAAATCAGTGAAAGGTCGTATTATTCTGGTTAATTTTTCCTTTATATTTTATAAAATTGTCATAAGTTTAACAAAGAATTGTTTGACTTAGCTTGAAGGTGTTGATGTATGATAAATTACGCTAATTCTCATTTAAAACAATTTTTTTTATTGTGATGCAGTCTTAAATTAGGCTAAATAGTCCATTTAAGATAAAATGAAATTCTACTTTTGTACTTAAAGTACTCAGTTTTTTTTAATTGCTATAAGGTTTAATGTCATTTGGATGTTAAAATTGACACATTTGATATATAAATACTCATTTTTTTAAGGAACTATGAGTTCATTGTATGGACATGTATAATCATAAAATAGTATTATACTAGATAGTGTCCGTGCGATGCACGATTTTATTAAATTTTCGACATAAATTACATTAATTTATATAAATTATTACAACTATTTATAACACATTTCAAAATCAAAATTAACACAAAAATATGTAAGATTATTTTATAAAAGTTTAAACCAAAAAATAGTTTTTGTCATGAAAAATATGATTGGCCTACATAAAAATAGTCACATCCTGAATGATAGTAGAACTAAGCATTACATGTAACCAATTGTATAAATAACAAAAAAAATCCTAATAAAAGTATATTATGTTTTATTTATCTTAAAATATCCAATACACTAAATAATACTCATTTAATAAATAAAATAAAAAAGATTTTATAAATAATTGAAAAATGAAATAATATTTATAATTTTCTAATATGTTAAATGATGTGAGCAATAAAATCAAAGATAAAAAATTAGTAATAAAAACAATGACATCATCATTGAGTGTTGGAGGGAAAATTTTTAATGAGGTTATGACACCCAAGCATTTTCAATTAGTGATGATGTCAGCGGTACTGTTTTGTTTTAATAATAGTTATAGATAAGAGTTACTCGATAATTATTGCCTTTAGATTAACATAAATCATCGTGTTGAAGAAAATTGGATAATATTATATCAATTAGAGAGCAAGTATCACTTTTCCAAATAAGATCGATCATATGTTTGATTCTTTTCTATTTCTCTTTCCCTCTGTCAAACCTTAATTAATACTCCCTCCAATTTACAACTATTGTCCCATTTTCTTATTGGATAAGTTCACCTCAAATGTCCCATTTTTATTTTTAGTCATGATTTTTTTTACATAAATATCCAATGTTCACGCAAGTAATGACCAAAATACATCTACTTCTACTAATACCCCAACTACTACTTTTACAATTAATTTAATCAATTAAAATATCCCAACTATCACCTTTTTGGTGGACCCCATCCCATTCTAAATATCCGTACCCAACCAAATAGGACAATAAATGTGAATCGAATGGAGTAATAAAAAAACCATCACCTTGAAAATATAAATTAACTCTTAATAATTCTATAGTTCCATTATCAAGTAGATGATAAACATATGCATTTGCATTTTAGTACAAATTCATCTAAAATAATTGCCAAAAAGTAAAAATTTTATCAAACGTAGTTAAGCACATAAATGAAAACGATGATAATCTATAATTAACTTAGTATCGATGTTACTGTGTTAGGATGTGAGAACTACTAAATATAAGAATGGTCTCTTTGAGAGACCATTTATAATTTGGCCAGACCATTATATATTTTTTAAAATATTATAATTAGACATTAAGAACGATGTATGTAAAAATTTAAGATATTGCAAGTAGGCATTAAGGATATGGTAAGTTAGCATTAAGGATACAGTAAGTAAGCAATAAGGATAATATAAACAGGCGCTAATAATACGGTAAGTAAACATTAATTTTTAATGGGTTGACTTGCGATAAATCTCTCAAAAATACCGTTTCTCAAGAGAGGAAAACCGATTGGAATCATGGATTGAATCTAAAATGACAGGAAAAGGGTTTCTGAGAATAGCCCAGGAGAAACCGTTTTGGCCCAAGCCGCGCTTGATCCAGACTTCTTTCCTTCGGCCACATGTTTGGGCCCTTTGCCCACTAAAATCAAGCCTTTGTTCAAATTCATAAAGAGACGGTTTTACGGTAAGATCAATACTATTAAGTAGGCCTACTGTATATTTACAATCTTAGAATATTCACTTGTAACTTTTAAGTGATCACTTACAATTTTAAAGTAATCAATTATAATCTTAAACAGATTACTTACAATTTTAAAGTGATCACTAATTTTATAGTTTTTAAGTGATCATCCTCAATCTAAAAATGATCAATTTCAATCTTAAAACGACCAATTATGATCTTAAAAAAGATCACTTATAATTCTAAAGTGTTCACTTTAAGTAGTCTCAAAATAATCACCTATAATCTTAAAGTGATCACGTAAATTCTCAATGTGATCAATTATATAAATGAGTTGCTTGTATGAGCTTGTCCAATGGTGATGCGATTTCATACAAGAAAATGATGAGCCGGTTTCATACAAGACTTCTTAGTTCTTTTTCTTAATTTTAGTTGTGTGTCTAGGCCATTTGCCCACTAAAAGAAAGGGCAGGGCCTCGTATTTTTTAGGGCCCAAAAACTTATTTTTATGTATAAGTGATATTAATTTGAATTACATTTATATAACTTATATTTTTTTGCTAATTAATGAGTTTTAGTGTTTTTTATTAAGTAGATTAAATATAAACAATAAAAAATAAAAGGAGTATTATATTATGCGTTACGTCTTAAGTTTTTAGGGGTCCTTTTTTATCTTTTGATCTGAGGCCCTGGGCATGAAGTTCGTGGTTTGTACGAATAAGGAGGATATAGAATAAAGATAAATATAAAGAAATTAGATGTACAAATTAAAACAAGTTTAGCATGAGGATGTAATGCATCTATATCAAGTTTGATGACTTAAATGGAGAGCAGTCAGGTGCTATGTGATAGGAATTTCCTAATTAAAATAAAACGTAATACCTAGTTGCAGTTTTACATGTTTTGTTGTATAGGATAGTCTTGACCAGTTAAAAAGATACTTGAGTATTAGATACATGAGCATAAGATGAATGTATCAAAAATTCAAATATTCAGGTGGATGTATTTGTCACACTAATATTGATAAATTAGGAATGATATTTTAGGAGAGAGGATAGGACTGCACTCATCTCTACAAAAATGTGTGACATTAAATGGACATAGTTTGAATATGTGAAAAGGAAAATCACCAATACGTCTATTTGAAGGGTGGAAAGCATCATGATTGATGGAAAGAGAAATCGCGAAAGGCATAAAAAGACGTTATAGAAGTGCTCAAATATTTATTTATCAAAATCGCACGGTATAGGTGTAGCAAGCGGGTCGAACGCAAGAAAGGTTTGATTAACAATAGTTCTTTTATTCTAAGTATTACTAAATAATAAGAATGATATCTAAATTTAGTGAAACATTTAAGATTGAGTTGGGAACATACATTTCATTTCGAATTGTAAATTTCAATTATGAATTCATTAATTAAGAATTTGAGAATGACAAGATTTGATTCTCATTTAAAACCACTTTAATAACCATAGTGGATTTGACCCAAATCTAAATTTGAATATTTTTTATTTGTCAAACACTAAATTTGAGTTAAATCCATATTTTCAAATGAAATGATCATTCCCAAACATAGCATTAGAAATTCGATTTAACAATATTTGACTAAAGCATACCCGATTCGCTTATTGATATCAATGATTGTTGTTTTTTATAATATATAATTCCTTAAACATAATAAAAATGATTTTATGAATCTCAAACTCGCGTTATATTGATAAATCTTGATTTTAGGATATTATTAAATCAATCTTCAAACTTCCGTTTTATTGGTTGAATTAATAGGAGTTTAAGCTAAATATATCTTATATTTAAATTAATTTTAATCTTAAGCTCTTGTTTTATTGACTAGGCAAATAAGACAATTAATTTAATGGTGTGTTTGGGAATGGAGATTTGATTTTTAAATCTTGAATTGGCCCAATTCACTTGTTTGGGAATCATAGAATTCAATTTAAGAATTTGGCCCAATTCCAGCCCAATTCCCATGCTCTTAAAAATAGTCCATTATGAAATGACAGCCATAGCCCTGTCATTTCAATTCCAATTGCTTCAAATTTGAAATTGAAATTCAAAATTTAGAAATTCAAAATTAAATTCTAAGTTTTCAATTCAATTCTTGGTTCTCAAACGCTACCTAAAATTACTTGGGCATAATGTTAATCACAAATCCACAATTCTATAAGGTTATGTTTGGGAACTAGCATTTCATTTCAAATCAATGATTTCAATTATGAAATCATGAATGCAGAATTTAAAAATGACAAGGTTTGAGATGTCATTCTCAAAATACTCCCTCCGTTCTTTTTTGTTCTTCCCATTTACTTTTTGCACAGTTTTCAAAGTAACTTTCGAACCTAAATATCTCTAAATACGCATTATAAAAAATTATAAAAAATATATGATAAAAAAGTATACATTAAGACGAATCTAAAGAGATCTCATATGGATATATTTTATCATCTATAAATGTCTTAAAAATCTTAATCAAATTCCTCTCTCCAAAAATGGAATATTCTAAATGGGAAGAACAAAAAAGAACGGAGGGAGTATCAATTTATATTTTATTCCCAAACATAGCATAAATGATTTCTCAAAATATCAATTTATATTTTATTGGAATAAACTAGATATAGTAGAAAATGTAAAACTATTAAACAAAAACGCTAATCATGATACTAAACATAGAAATCAAGAACACTAATTTATTGATATATTAATAAAATAACTAAATGGAAACGGTTGAAGTGAAGGTGTCAAACTCCACAAAAAAAAAAACTTAAGAAAATATGGTGACATGAGATGTTTATATAGTTACAAAAGTATAAAATAAACCAAAAGATAGTTTTAAAAGATTGATAATTAGTTGAGAACAAAGAGAAATATTCCTAAAATTGCTCAATTAGCATTGGTTTACTACAAAAATTAACTAAATAATCCAAACTAAATAAACTCTTTACGTACGTGTTCATTTGGGGCATATATAAAATATCATTGAAAAATCATAAAATTAACTTTATTTTAAGTGCTACTACTTGTTGGATTCTGATGGTGTATAAAATTTAGGAAAAACTATCTAGAATAATCCAAACTATTCATGATTTTCTTACAATAATCTCATCTATTGGTTAACCATGAATAATCCCAACTTTTAGGGGCATTTTCCTAGAGTAAACCCGGTGACCGGATGACTTGCTATAGCAAGTTTTATTTTTTTGAAAAAAGATAAATTAAAATAAAATGACGAAAAAAATGTTAAAAAACTATTCATAAAAAAATTATGATTTTTATTATTATTTAGACTTTTTTATGTAAATTTTCAAAAATATGTTCTAATATTAAAATAATATTTAATTTATTTTTTAATGGTGAATTACCTACTATAGAAGGTCATCAGTAATTGGGCAAAGGAACTATTGGGATTGAATGTACCATTTTCAAATTTGCATATTTCTCTTGGTGATGTTTTTGGTTAGTTCCGTTTGGTGAAAATGATGGGGTGGTGATTTGTAAGGAGATGTAATATTGTAGTATGGTGTGTAAAGGTATTAGGCCCATCTCTATGGTGTGTAAGGTGACCCCCTTGATTTGGATTTTGGTATCAGTACTTTTGCATAGTCCACCCCTATGCGATGTTATGGGTAGCCTGATTCTTGGTCCTCGTTTTCCAATGGCTTTTTCCCCTCGCGGGGTTTTTTATGCCGGCGGTGGCGGGGCCCCCAAGTCTCAGTGTGATTTTTTGTTTTTCTGATTTATACAGTTCCAAATTTACAAAAAAAAAAAAAAACAAAAACTATAGAAGCTCATCGGGTTACCCAAGTTTACTATAGGAAAATACCCCTTAAAATTGGGATTATCCATGGTTAATCAATAGATGAGATTATTATAGGAAAATCATGAATAGTTTGGATTATTCTAGGTAATTTTTCCTAAAATTTATGATCAAAATAATAACACATGTCAAATTTTGCCACCAAAACTTTGGATTTTGCACTTTTAGTTCATTTTCTTCTTTTCCGGATCTAATTCTCTGTTTCGTGGTTCTATGCTTTTAAAATCATACTATTCAATTGGAAAAGCTCATTTTACATGAAAAAGTGTAGAAAAATGGCATAAAAACATATTCCCTCCTATTTAGGCTGAATAGGAGGTAGTGCCAAAAAAAAGATGTCCCATTTAGGCTGAATAGGAGGTAGTATCATTTAAGCTCATAAATTTTGGAAGAATTAGGTAAATTATGGACTTATCATGAAGAAAACTAACAATGACATGAGTGATTTGCACCTCTTTATTAAAGATATGTTTAGGGATAAACCTAGTTGGAGGCGCTGTATTTGTGTACTAGACCTTTTATTGACCTAAGCTAAAACCTATGTCCCTTGCCCCTTGTTTATTGTTCTGATCTTTATAATTGCTTTAATATTTATTGGTATTTTTTGTTTTTGACTTCCTTTGTTTTGTTTTGATTTGACTTCCTTTGTAGGTCTTTCTCGACCCACGAAACTTTTTAGTTACTTCCTCTTTTATGGGTATGGTTTTTCATTCTCCATCCCTCATTAGTCCTTAATAATAGTTTTTATGAGTGGGATACACAAAGTATTATGATGATAATGATGATGATGGCCAACGTGCATAGGTTTTTGTTACGTAATTAATAAGTTTATAATTCAGTTATCAATGTACAATTGAGCTAAATAGTCTAACTAAATTGATTAAACCATCAAATTTTATACTTCAATTACTCACATTTAGCTATATATGTTTAACATGTATGGATTTTGTAGTTCAAAAGAGCTACTTAGAATGTAAATAATACTTACTTTAATCGTTACTAACATCCACTATACAACACAAAATACTATTTTAACTACAAATTGAGTATTCAATAACATATCAATATTTTGACATTTTAAAACCATACGCGAAGCTATATGGATGGTTGGGGGAGACTCCACCCTCTTGTCGAAAATGCAATCTTTGTGTTTTTGGCTTTGCTCTTTCTCCCCCACTTACGTATATGATTTATAGTTTAATGAGCGCAAATGTATAATTATTTTTTATAGAATACTAGTATGATACCCGTGCTATCCACGGATTGCGTTTAATTTTTTTTAATGTTAGCAGTAATATTATTGTGTTATGGTTAAAATTAGAGGTGTAACATTGAAAGTTTAATATGTACTAAATGTTAGCGGTATGGTGTAGTAGAATCCAAACATTTTCATTCATTGAATTACTTACAAAGTTTATCATGTGTACTGTTCATGCGAAATTAAATTAGATTTGATGTAAGAATCAAAACAGTTATTGAAGATTAACAAAATAATTTACCTCATTATTAATCAAGATCAAGTGTAACACAGTTCCTTTACCTTGTCCGTTACTCATATCTTCCATTGATTACCATGTATATATGACTTTAATCTTAATTTCGAATAAACCTTTGATTCTTTAATTTCGAAAGTATTTTAAATGGTAAACTCATTTTGCATCAACAAATAAATAATGCTTTATAATTTAACCAAAATTTTTAAGTGATATCAAATATTATCACGTAAAGAGTGTATATTTATAGTATATTCCATCCAATCTCCTTTTCTAAACAACCTAGAGATAATTGAAAGGTCTAATTTTTTATTGATTTATTTTTATTGTTAATTAATAGGAGTAATAATTAATTTAGATATTATTATGTTCAATTAGGAGAATTAATTAATAATATGAAATTAAAGATTTCATCCAATCTCCTTTTCTAAACAACTTAGAGATAATTGAAAGGTCTAATTTTTTATTGAGTAATAATTAATTTAGATATTCATAATTTTTTTATTGTTTAACTTTTTTTTTGAAAGATACTCTCAAAACCAGCCCAATATACAAAAACCCTTATTACGTCACACATTTTATAAAAACAATTAATAATAATAATAATAACAATAAATAATAATAATAATAATAACAATAAATAATAATAATAATAATAATAATAATAATAATAATAATAATAATAATAATAATAATAATAATAATAATAATAATAATGTTATTTGAAGTGACACGTGGCAAAAAAATATACACTTCTAACTTTTATTCTAAAGCTGCCACTTGTCAAAATATGTTTCTGAATTAATATATGTATGATTAAATGTATAGTTATATAGTATAATGTAATTAGTCTTTATTTTTTATAATTTCACATTCATTATGTTTAGTGTGTTTATATTTTTGCTATCTTAATTTTAAAAATGTTTTTTTGTTGACTTATTAGGCAAGTTATAGAGTAAATATAATTAACTTTTTTTCAAAAGAGTTAATTATAGTGAAACTTTAACTTTTTTTATTTAATACTACAAACTTTGCTATGATTCAAGTTCATTATTTCAGTATACATGATTTTGTTGGGATGATTTATTTGACGTCGACAAATTAAATATGTTTTGTATACTATATAAGTTATTGGAGACTTCTTTCCGTTGTTATATGGTTTTGAGATGGTATATATCTCCTTGGCTCATGATGTATGTACGCCTCGTCTTTTCCCGTTAATATGCTGACATTCATAATAAGTCCAACCTAATTTAATATGGTAATAGAGCCAATGGTTGTGGTTCGATCAAAAATTTAAAATATTAGGTTCGAAAAGAAAACTTGACGGAGGTTCGCATGTGAGGGGGTGTTGCGATGATTTATCAATATGGTATATCTACACTTTATAAGTTATTGGAGTCCTTCTAATTGCCATATGTTTTGGTGGTATATTTATATCTCTTTGGCTTATAAAGTGTGTACACGTCATGTTTTCCAGTTAATATGCTGACATTCACAATTAGTTCAACCTAATTTAACAGATTTTAAAATTTCATAATTTAACTAGTTCTTTTATAGTAAATAATCTGTTAGTATATTGAATATTTGACCCCACTTGACTCTGTTCAAAACTGAAAATTATTATTATTATTAAGATTATTTATCAATTACAATCTCTAAGTTTACTTAATTTCAAATAAATAGATGCAAATTTTGTTTTTTTACCAACTACAACCTCCAACTTAACAAACATGACATCGAGACAGTCAAAACACCCCATTTTAACCCCATTTTTTACCCCCTTTTTTTGCTATTTTGACTGTCTCGATGTCACGTTTGGTAAGTTAGAGGCAGTATTTGGTAAAAAATAAAGTTTACGACTATAATTGGTAAATGATCATTATTATTATTATGAGAACTAAAAATGAAACTTTAAATGACCAATGTTTAAGATGTTGTAACAATATTTTTGAAGATTCCAAAGGAGAATAGTAATAAAATTAAAGCACGTCTCTTGCTCTCCAATTGTGGTGTATTATCAATTAAATGTTCCAATTGGTTAAGCAGTCATTGTCAGATTGACTTCATAGGTCTTAATTCTTAGCATTCTGCCATTGTTTTTCAAATATTTCTGCATATAAAGTTGCCGTCATTCCAATAAATGAATCTGACGTTTTCTACTACGTACTTCTACTGCTAAGTGGTAGCTAATACAACAGAAACCTTCACTTTTTGTCGGATTCCTATTCACTCCCTTCTTATTTAACACATCTTTTACATGGAGACACACCACTAATTCCATCGTAAAATGTTGAATTACATACAATTATTTGGTTTCGTGGATTTTGAATCCTTTTAACTAAATTAAAATCATACATAGTTTGAATTTAAATTCTCACATTTACTTTACCCATGATTCTAAGTATCAAACTAAGTTTTCAAATTTGAATTTCCAAAATAATTGGTTTTTTTTTCGAGTCTGAAGGTTAGGTATGTAAGGGCTGGTCCTAAGGGTGGGACAAGAGGAGCCATCGCCCAGAGCCCATGTTAAAAAAGCAAAATTTAATAGTTATAAAAGCTCTATATAGATTATTAATTACAAAGAAAAAGGGTCTCAATGTACCATTTCGCTCAAGGCCCTAAAATATCTAGGATCGGCCCTAGGTTTGTTCGCTTTTATTAAACGTGAATAAAGAAATTGAAAAAAAAGAAACTTTTTTCAATGTTATTAACAACAAACAAAAGGAATACAATGTCGTGGAAATGGAAGGAACAAAAAAAAAACAAAGTTTGTTCGCTTGTTAGTAACAGCGAACAACTTTGTTTTATTTTTTTGGTCCTTCCAACTCTATGACATTGTCTTCCTTTTTTTGGCTATTAGTAACATCAGATAAAGAATTTTGACTCTTTTGACAAGTTTTTTTTGTTCGCTTTTAGTAATAATGAACATACCTTACCCCTCAAGTGTTATTTCGAGACAATGTTGTCACTCATATCCTCTTATGTAGGGTTTCTTCCATGTTTAGGGGTAAAATCGACCATTTTCCTCTAGTTCTCCCTATGAAGGGAGTACGGATATGGATTGTTCGTCAACTTTCCTCACCCGGACACAAATCTCCAGCAGGATATTGTGTATATGATCATGATGATACCTTACCCCCTCAGGCTTGGATAAAGAGGCGCTTATTTTGAAAATGAAAATTTTTCGAAGCTTATTTCAAGTATTTTTATTTTGGTAATAAGCTTATTCTTTTCAAATTTTCTTGATTGACTAGGAAAAAACATATAGCAAGTACCAAGATAAGTACTTTGTTGGCAATGGCAAAGATGACTATTTCCATGAAATAAATTATAGTGCAAGATATATATCTATAAGTAAAGAACAAATGTTAAAACATGTGATGTGGCAACACAAGATTTTCCAATCACAAATAGCTAGCTTTCATCATGGCTCAACACTAAGTCCCTTTTTAATTCTAGGAGGTCCAAGATGTGATCACTTAATCCATATAAGGAGACATGTCTAGGTTTGTATTGTTTGCTTATGACATTAGTTTGGATGATGAGACTTGAAAAGATAGATAAAATAGTTATAGTCACAAGGGTTTAAATTATGTTGGTACAAGATAGACTACATTAATTTTAGTACAAACGAGATGGTGAGAGACACTCAAAAGCTAGAAGCGAAAGAAAATGTTTAGAATGGATTCAAATATTTAGTCCATAGTAGCGAGGATATCTAGTAAGATGTGAAAATAAGAATTAGTGTTGGTGTAACAATTTAAGAGTACATATTGAGATTTTTTTTATGCTCAAGTTAAGCCCCAAATGCTACAGGGAAAATTTTCATCAAACGAACATTAGATCAATGCTACTATTATATGAATTAGAATTAGGAAAGATCATGAATCAGAAGTAGATGGGGCCGAGTAAGACTCATACTTGTTTGATGGGTCTAGGGTACTAATCAAATCCTAAATGGATTTTGAATTAGTTATTTTAACTTAAACTTGTTCATATCTTAAAGATTTTATTCATTCCTTTTCGCTCTAAATGTTCCATTTGACTTTTCATCATTTCTATGTGGTCACATGGGACCACATATGAAAGGGAATTAGTGTAGTATTTTGTATAGGGGAGAAGTGTAAATGCGTGAAAAGATTAAGATAGTAAGGGTAAATTGGTAAAGTTAACATACATAAAATAGAAATGAGACATTAAGTGTAACTTGACGTAATAGGAAAATGGAACATTTAGGGTGAATAGGAGAGAGTATTAATTTTCTAATGAGTGTATGGGTTGTATATTTATCTAAATTGAGACCAAATAAATATAGAAGTAGATTAATCTAAAATAGATTTCGGGTTGTATATTAAGTTGGATATAGAGCTAGTCTAACGGGTTTGGGAAGGATCTAGCGGGTCTGGATCTTAGATGAATTCGGAGAAAAAGGTCTAGGTTGATTTTATTTGGGTCTGAAGATCATCGACTCAAACCCAAGCCCATTTACATTTTTAGACCCAAACCCGAATCTAGATCTGTCTGGACTAGAATATTTTAAACTTAGAGCCTAAAAATGGGGACGCATCTAGAGTGGGTTCAATAGAATCTTAGCCCCATAGTCCTTGCAATTTGATAGGCTTTTAGAAAGGATCTTTGTTGAAATATAAGATTAGCGTAAATGAAAATGCTATAATGGATAGGTGGGCATGCCTTGAGGAATAATGAAGGTTGATAAGAGATCTATAACTCTCTAGAGAGGTATAATTGAGAGTATGGCAGATTCGTAGTTATTAAAATCTCGATCCTAATCTACGATACCATCTTACGATCTAAAAAATACGCGACCGATCGAGATCGCATGTAGGATTTTAATGATTGTAGTATCCTGCGATCCTACGTAGCTCAAGAATTTAGGTGGTAGGATCATAACACGATTTTACAATTCTACTATCCGATGATCCGATCCTACAAGGGTCTACAAGTTTAGCTTCAATTGTATAAATATCATATATAATCAAGATTTCACTTATGTATAAGTATATATATCTAAAACAATTATACCAATACCGCTATAAAATTCAACATTTTCCTAGTTTGCATTCTGAAATTGAATATTAAAAGTATTCTATTTCGAACTGAAATGATATTTTTATTAACACCTTAAAACTGAAAAAAGAACAAGTGTAATTGATAATTTTTTATACAAAGCACACTAATACCTCTTTAGGATCACACGATTTACAATCTGATTGCATCGATTTTGTAACTCCCGGGCCAACGAACCGCCGATGGCTACTCATGTAGATTGTAGACTGGCCCCACATACCAACACAAGTCTTTCCAACGCACTTTGGCCTCACTCGTGCACACCCGGGAAATCTTACCAGGAGGTCACTAATCCTAAGATTACTCCCAGCCAAGCACGCTTAACTGTGAAGTTCTTAGCAAATGGGCTCCCATGAAAAAAAATACACCTTGTTGATATGAGTAGTCTATCAATCCTTTCTAATGCTAAATTTAGGGTATCACAGATTTCAATCCTAGTTCAACGATCCTAGTTAGAATCCAAATCCTATCAACCTTGAACAGTTTAAAATTTTTTTGTTTGACAGTTAACTCAAGATCTTGTGAGGCCCTTTAAACAATTTTATTGAATTTGTTCTTAGGCCGATTATGAAAACTAAAGCACTAATTTAATGGTAAACAAAATACGTGAATTGTTATCGAGCGTTCAACTATTAATAGCCTTTTCCTCACTTATATAGCTAGGTTCTTTGCCAAGCCTTAGGATTCAAACAACTTTTGTTAATCAGATCCTAGACCAATAAGAAGATCTCTTCACTCATACCACGTTCTTGCCCTGATGAATGTCTACAAGTTCCCTCTTAACAAATTATAAATCCCACGCTCACAATAAAGACAATAACATAACACTTTTAAAAGTATTCTACGTTCACTACAAAAACATATCCATTTGGCGCAAATGCATAATCTGAGGTGAGAAGTTATGCGACAAAATAGGCGACAAAAAGCCTTGTCGCAAGCATCATCATCATCATCATTCTACCCAGTGTATCCCGACCATAGAGAACTATAGACAGGGTCTGGGGAGAGAAGGACGGCGGCAACTCATACCATAAAGGAGAGCACAACCAAAACTTTTTGTCACCTATTTTGTCGCCTATTTAATTTTTATCTCATATGTTGTCGCATAAAAACATTAGTGGGTAAAACATACAGTTCTATTTTCAAAAATGGAGTTATGTCGCCTATTTTGTTGCCTAAAGATTGTT
This sequence comes from Amaranthus palmeri, assembly GCA_019776075.1. NCBI lineage: Eukaryota > Viridiplantae > Streptophyta > Magnoliopsida > Caryophyllales > Amaranthaceae > Amaranthus > Amaranthus palmeri. The sequence continues at coordinate 1,076,179 of JAAKBH010000032.1, read as the reverse complement.
GTTTGCTTATATAAACAAATAAATGTTAGTCGTTCATAAGGCAAACACAAAACAGATTGATAAAAATTTGCTAGTATTTGCTTGTGAACGCAAATAAGCTCGTTACGTGGAAAGGTATATTCCTAATGTTTTTGATAATTGTGTTTATTTAATTTATACATGTATGATTATTATTAGGAAAATTTACCTTGAATAATCCAACCTTTTGGTGATTTTCCTATAATAATTCCACTTATTGATTAACCATGTATAATCCCAACTTTAGAGTATATTTTCCTAGAGTAAACTTGGGTAACCCGATTACCTATACTATAACACGTAATTTGCCAAAAAAATAAATTGAAAATTAATTTAAGATTAGAGAAAAAAATTTAAAATTTACGTTAAAAAATTCTAAATTATAAAAAAATCATAATTGTTTTCAACATTTTTTTTTACATTTTTATGACATTTTATTTTAATTTATCTTTTTTTCTAAAAAAAACTTGCTATAGCAAGTCATCCGGTTACCGGGTTTACTCAAGGAAAATAACTTCAAAGTGGGTATTATTCATTGTTAATCAATAGGTGGGATTATTGAAGGAAAATCAAGAAAGGGTTGGTTTATTCTAGGTAATTTTTCCTTATTATTATATATATGTATGTATTAAAATAATTTTTTTGTGGTTATTATCTATATAGGTTATGTATATTATCTGATATGTGTATGTTTATTACTTGTTTTATTTGTGTGCAATTATTATATATAATGCTTATTATTATTATTATTATTATTATTATTATTATTATTATTTTATATATATATATATATATATATATATATATATATATATATATATATATATATATATATATATATATATATATATATATAATAATAATAATAATAATAATCAGACGCTCATAGACTTTGCCAATGTGGTAGGTGTCCCCGCTAGTCACATTCTCCCACCCCCTAGCTTATCCACTAGCTCGTTCTGCTTGATGATCTTCTTGAAACTCCAAGAAGCATGAATAAAAGGCCTCACGTCTTGGAGTTCTTGCGTTTTCACATAGTAACTGTGCACCCATTTGACCCACAGATTCTCCTTATGTCTCGCAAGATTCCAAAGATGCTTTAGGATAGCTGCCCTGTTCCACTGATACATATCTCTCAGATTTAGGCCCCACTTAGAGTAAGGTAAGCCCATTTGCTTCCAGGAGATAGCCGCTTTCCTAGAAATCCCATCTTTACCCGTCTAGATGAACGACCTACAGATGTTCTCGACCATTTTGATTACCTTTTTTGGGAGGCAGAAGATTTGGGCCCAAAAGTTATGCATATACCCCTGATAACACTACGCACCAACTGGATTCTACCTGCATAGAAGAGGAGCCGAGAAGTTCAGCTTCTTGGAGTGTAAAGGGACTCCCAGGTATCGGAAGGGGAAGGAGCCTTCTTTCATATGTAAGTGATGAAGGATTCTCTCTTTGCACTGATCATCGACCCCTGAAACATAAGCATTACTTTTATTGTTGTTCGCCTCAAGTCCCGAAGCCCTCGAAAATTTCTGGAAAGTACTGATCATGCTTTGGACAGAAGGGATGTCCGCTCTACAGAACATAAGGAGGTCATCCGCAAACAGGAGATGAGTGATGTGCACAAGTTTACATCTAGGATGGAAGTGGAACGTAGTAGAATCACTCTGCTTTCGCATGAGCCTGGAGAGATATTCCATAGCTATGGCGAAGAGGTACGGCAAAATGGGGTCACCTTGGCGAAGACCTTTCTTAGCATCTAAAGGTTTCAGAGGAAGCCCGTTAATCAAGATGGAGAAAGAGACTGTGGAGACACAAATCTTGATCTAGTCGACAAACTTAGGAAGAAACCCAATTTCATCCATAACCGAGAATAAGAACTCCCAGCTGATTGAGTCATAGGCTTTCCGAAGGTAATAAGCTCAGCTGCAAGTAAAATATTATCAGCCATCTGTCTGCTTGGGATAAACCCTGATTGGGTTTGATCGATTACCAACCCCATCACCCTCTGGAGCCTCCCTGCTAGGACCCTGGATATGACCTTGTAAATAACCGTGCAGCAAGCAATAGGTCTGAAGTCTTCCACTTTAATCGCACTGGATGTTTTTGGGATAAGGGTAATGTAGGTGCAGTTGTAGGGAGGGAATAAGGAGTTGTTGTGGAAGAACTCTTTGATGGCGCTTATGAAGTCCTCCTTTATGATATTCCACGTCTTTTTGAAGAAACACACACACACACACACACACATATATATATGTTAATTATAAAATCATATGCCATATCATAGAAAGAGACTTTACAAGAAGTTGGTGGGGAGTCGCGCAAGCTGAGCGTCCACACCCTTTTAAATACAAAAAACTAGTCTCTAATAATATATGTCCTACATTTGGTGCTGCCAGAGTTACTCAAAGAGATCAATCTAATCCTTGATTAAAGATCGAGAGAAGCATTTAACAATGTATTTCTTTCTCTGTCGGTCGACAACATTAGCAAGAGAAGCACCATGCACCCATGAGGATACCCAAGACCCAGCAAAAGGCGAGCTTCTAGTGACATCCACACATGCGTCTTTTCCATGACGCCAATTAAAGAAAAGGAGATCCGCGTGCCTAAGATCTTTCCCGACCTATGAAACAAACCCCATTGGTGCTTCCTTGCGAACTGGAATATCCCCGCCTTGGAACAGATGTCTACAAGCATGTCCCGAACCAAATTGTACCGAAACTATACGCCAATCTCATTGGAGCAACGCACAGTGTGATCACCCCATTTATCCATTTTGAGATTGTTGCAGCTCGGGGATAAGCTTAGCTATAATCGGCGAACAAGGGAATAGAGAGTCGATAACATAAAACAGCCCAATACTGACGAGGGTTCATTTTCTACCCTAGACCTTCAATAGGAATAGTTAGCAGAAAGTCTTGGACGTGTGGTTCCCGAGTAGAGCTAATAATGGCAACTTGTCTTGGGATGAGCATGTAACTAGACGTAAGACTTCTCAACAACATTAAAATAAGCCCATGCCAGCTTTTTCATCATATATGGGGCAGCGGGTTCATCATTGAGAGAAAAGGCATTGGAGCCACAACGAACCCGAAAGAGACCTAGCGCACGTTTAAAAGCTGGACCCATGGAAGGAAGGTCACAGTTATCCAAGATCTTGGCTTGGAGCAAACTGGTTTGAAGACGGGAAACAAAGAAAGCATAGTTAATAATATCACCTGCCGCGTAAATGTCAAGACCACCCATCTTAATAGGGAGGGTGGCTAACCTCCATTGCAAATCCCCGAAACCCGGCCCAAAGGCTGTGACAACCTTCTCCAAAGAAGAGCGCAAAGCAAGATCAAACTGTACCTGCGCATCTCCAACACCACCACCACTATTAAAAACCCTTTTTTTATGGGTATTTTTCTTGGAATGATGGGTATTTTTTAGAAAAAATAGGAGGAATTTTGTGATTAATAAGTTCTTTGTGATGTTATTAAAAGAGAGGTTTTAATGGTGGGGGTGATGGTGGTGGTGGTGTTAATGAAGTGGGAGAAAATGGGTGATTGGAGTGGGTTAGAGAAAGTTTGGGGAAAAAGGTTTAATTAGAGATAATTGAGTTATTAGGTTTGATTAATGATTTTAAGTGAAAGTCAAAGGTCATTTACCTTGGTCAACAGTCATTTGGCAGGTCATTCGGTAAAAAAATTTTATCAATGTCTTGTTTGGTAATATGAAAGTTGTTGTTTGTAAAAAAAAAAAAAAAAAAAAAAAAAAAAAAAAAAAAAACTTCTAAGACTATTTATTTAAAATTGAGTAAACTTTAATGCTGCAGTTCGTAATTCATCCCATAAATATATATGGAAGTAACTTTAGTTTGAAATTTCATGTATGAAAATTTAATAGTTATATGATGGCTAACATTTCATTGGATAATTTAAAGATGATTGATATGTTAACATTGGACATTATCTTGAAATTAATTATCAATTATAATATAATACTCTCTCCGTCCCATATAGTTTGAATCAAAAAGAAAATTGTTATTTTTCTAAGAAAAAAGGTAAATAAAGATAGTAAATGAAGAGAGAGAATAAATTGTGTAGTGGACTATAGTCAAAAAATAGAAATGCTACAAATAAGTAGGACATATCAAAATAAAAAATACTGCAAATTAAATGGGACTTAGGAATTAAAACTTATTTATATGAAAGTAATAGTAACAATTTGAGGTTTTCCAAGTTGGGTACTTAAGTTTTGAAAATTAGGCAGCATAATTAAGGATGTGACATTACTTTCCCATATACATTTCATTTATTGATTCATGGTTTGTGGAAAAGCATCTTGATGACGACGTCGTTGCTTGAATTCTGGAAACATAACATGTAAGCCCATTTTTGTCATTTCATAGATTATACTTATCTTATTTTAAGTTGAAATGTTAATCTTTAATTTGGTTAATAATTAATTATTCATAATAAAACAAAAGTATCACTATTTATCGTACGATTTGGATATTATTTATTATTATGTGGCACTATCACAAATATTGATGGTTAGTGGGGGTGAATCTAGTGATAGTGTTGAAATATTTTACTAACAAATTATTAGCCTCACAATTATTATACTTACCCAACTTTTAATTAGCCTTGCTTGGTTATGATCCTTGTTATTTAATAAAAATCTTATAAATATAATTGTATACATGGATAAATTTTTAATAAGTAAATTAACTTTTTGTTTGATTCGCTAAAAGTAGATTTATTTATAAATTGTTTTAAAATAAAATTTTTCTAAAACTAGATTTACTTATAAATTATTTGCTTTTAGTGGGATATAGTTGGCAACATTTCATTTAAATGCCGCTATTTTAAATTTTTTATAGTATATATAGATGATTTAGCGCCATCTATTAGTAGGGCTGTAAAAAATTGACCCGACCTGTAATACCGCCCGAAATCAACCTGTATCCGACCCGTTCGTTGACCCGAGATGCAGTGACCTGTTACCGATCGAAACTCGACCTGATGTTGACTCGTAACCTGACCTGTTCCTGATTATTTTAGACCAATAATCGACCGGTACTCGACTCGAGAACAACCGACACCCGAAATTGACCCGACAATGTTGTTAACGAACTCGATCTGCACCCGACCTGTTACAACTCAAACTCGTCTTTAACCTGATAGGTACTCGACGTAATCCCACCCAAAATGACCCATAATCAACACTCAAGATTAACCCGACAATGTGATCAAGCTATATAATTTGATTTAACCGTATCTAATTTAATTCAGTTAATGATAAGTTTGATTGAATTGATTCAAGTTTAGTTTAGCTAAACCTAAGCAATAAATGCAGGCCCACAATCAAATCTTATCGACTTTATCTTATGCTACACCAAATTTGTCTATGAACCGACAACTTAATTAACCGACTACAACTTTCTATTCTCCAATCACAAATGATTTCAATATAAATTAATTGTATAATAATCATAAATTTCATTCGACATAAAACTCAATTGAATTGGAATTTAATGACCTGAATCCTAAGAATAACTAAATGCACAACTCAAAAATGATATAATCGATCCGAAGTCAACTCGAACCAAAATAATCTGAATTAACGTTAACCTAAAACCAAAACAACCCGACAGATAGTATAATTAAACTTAATTCGAATCGCAACATAACCGATTTGGATCCGAATTGTATTAACCGAACCTGATACAAATCCAAACTAAAATGGATATGACCCGAAATCGAAACCGACTCATTGTGGTATTAACCCGATACAAACCCGACTCGATTGGACCCGTAACCGAATCGACCCGATTCAAAGTGCTAAATCACCTGGAAAAGCCCAAACCCGAGAATATCCAAACCCGGTGAAGTCCGACCCAAAACCCGACCGAGTAACCGAATTTACAGACCTATCTATTAGACTCTTTAGCAGCACAATAGAAAGTCACATTAAAGCTTTTAACGACATAGGATTTAGCTATATTTCGCACAAATGCCACTAAAGACTATAGCAACAATTACATATGCCATTAAAAACCAAATAAAGTGTCGCTAAATTACTTTGTAATTGAACTTAAAATAAATTCAATAATGATTGCACTAAAATATGAATTAGTGGCATTCATTTAATGTCACTAAGTCCAATATAGCAAAAAGTTAAATTCGTTGTAGTGAAATAAAACTAACTACTGTTTATAACAATTCTTAAAACATTTTTGCAAGTCAAAAATTAAAAATAAGTCATGATTGAATTTATTGTCAACAATTATATCGAATTAGTGGGTTTTATTTTAGAATAGAAATAGTTGAGTTTAGTTTCAAACGATGGAATGAATATTGGTTTATTTTTTAAAATTTTCCAAAAAATAATCAATTTGATTAACAATACATATAAAAGGTGAGTGTTTGGCATATTTTATGATAATGCCTCAGATTAGTCCAACGTGAAAAATTAATGCGAGGTCAATAGATATTTTGTTTGGTTCTGATTTACAATTATTGTTATTTGGACTAGAGTAGGTTTCTCTTTACTATTAAGGATTAATTTATGAATTATGACATTTTAGACAACACTAAAAGAATAAATGTAATTTTTTAATTAATTTACTATTTAATTTAATTTAATAAACTTAAAGGTATCTAATATAAAGTCTGTTTCTGCTAAGAAACGGTCGAATTTGTAAAGGGGACTTTAAGAGAAAAGTACCTTCAAATTAAGGAAAGTGAGATGATCTGACCGTCATGAGTGGTGTACTTGCACCAATTTAAAAGGCTAAATAGGGGGCTGATGTCCCGAAAAAGCCCTCTGATGCTCAAGTCAGATCAAAAAAGAAAGTGGTAAGTGTAAGTGTTAGTATGATAGTAGAATTGTGTAACCTGATTGTTGTAGCAGGATGTTGTATTTATAGGAATCTTCATATGGAGGTTGTAACCGCTGGTCGGTTATTTCTGTACCAATACCTTTTGGAGAATGTACATGATTATGGAAGTGGCATAGTGGTAGTAGTTATCGAAGATGGTGGGCAGTTATCTGCAGAGGTGTTTTCAGTTGGAAGGAAACTAAAAAACTGTTGTACTACTGTAGAATACATATGTAACTTTGACCATGTTTGACTATAAGGATCATTGACCTATACGTTTAACCGTTGACCCATTGACCAAGGGCATTTTGGGTATTTCGAGTGTGTGGGATTTCTAATCCCCAACGTTGGCCCCACGCATATAGGACAAGAGAGGATACCAGATCAAAGGGACGATCTTGGTCTGTATGCGGAAAGATTGAATTGAAAATGCTTGGATAACAAATCGATTGGTTTTCCTTATACCTCACCACAAAATCTCATCAATGCAACTTAACTCTTCCCATCACAGTTATCAAAATCCCAATTCAGCTCTACGATTTTACGATCCAAAAATAGGCCACCATTCCGGATCGTAGGTAGGATCTTAATGTTGTAGAATCGTGCGATCCTTCCTAGCTCAAGAATTTTGGTGGTAGGATCATAACACCTTAGAACTTAAAAGGAGAACACATATAATTGATAATCATTAATCCAAACATCATTAATGCGTATTTGTAAGATCATACGATCAGGTTCTACCGATTTTGATCCTACCCTCTCAACGATCGTAGGTAAAATCCCGATCCTAATGAACTTCCTTCCCATCCATCAAGAACAATTGAGGCTTGCAACTTGTATATAGTATACATTTATCCACACTGAAAATTAACATAAAAAGCGCAATAAATATCTCAAAAACAAATTAATTAAAAGTTATAATGCTTAATCAAAGAGAGAAGACATTATTATAAAACACTTTAACACTGAAAATTAACAAGTATCATTTTGATTGTTATTTGATAGCAGATTCCTAACTCGTCGTTTAACGCTAGAGACCTTGGTCAATCAAACACATTTATAAACACCCTAAATACAACTATAGCAAGTATAGAGGTAAGTTGGGGATCGAACCACAAGGAACAAGGGCAAGAAAGATTAGGTGCTAGGTGTAGAGAAGAGTGGTGTGTGTATGTAGGAGGGTGTTTAGACTAAACTAAGGAAATCAATTAACAAGATTGATATAAGCGATAGGAAGCAAACGGGGTTTGTGAGGATCCACCCAGGTCGATACAATGTTCTCATACAAAGCTAGGTCAAGGGAGATCGAGCGTGGCTCAATCGAGACACTCTAGGTAGCATGGGGAAGTTGATGACTTATAGTCAATGCGAACGACCATAATCGCCCTAAGTCTCACAAGGGTTTGGCAGGACAAGATATGCATCGAATATCAATCAAACAATTAACCACAACAACCTTAACCCTAATCTAACACATGAGCAACATTTATCAAACCTAGGGTTTCACCAAACCAAAACCCCTAAGAAATCTACTCTAGCATATTTAAGGAAACTACAACTAAGAACAAAGAGTAAAACATGGAAATAGACATTAGGGCAAGAAGGAAATCAACAATAATGAAAGTTAAAGCAATAACTCTAACTATCAACTACACTAGGAAGCTTTAAGAGCAACAAAAACAAGATTGGAATGTAAATGAACAAGATTCAAAGCAATAAACAAAGCATAGGAAAGGAAAACATTAAATAACATAAATGAAAGGCAAACAAAAGCAATACAGAGAATAAGAAAGATAAACTTACATAAACTAAAGTGCTTGAATGAAAGGAATTGAAAATACAATGCTTGGACTGTAAAGGAGCAATAAATCTAATCCAGGGCAAGAAAATGTAAAGAAAACATTAAAGTGATGTTCTTGATAGAAGAGGGAGTTTCTATCCACAAGGCATAAGGTTTTAGTTCATAAGAGTGCCCTTATATAGGTTACCAGAAGTGGGGAACAAAAGCCCTAAAAAGATCCTACGTGGCAAGCTTTACGAAGAAAACATTTCGCAGTTTCTAAGCAGCATTCGGTCGAATATCGTGGGCCATTTGCCCGAATCTGGGCCATTCGCCCGAATTGTTTGTCCTCGGGGTTTCAGTAGCATTAAAATTGATCCCAAGTGAAAAGATGTTCCTTTCGCCCGAATGCAGACATATTCGCTCGAATTGGCCTTCAATTCGCTATTTCCAGTGAGTTCGGCTTTGGTCTTGGGTGCAGCATGGTCCATTCGACCGAATTAGGCTGGGCTTCGACCGAATGTGGCCCTATTCGCCACTTTAATTTAAAGCTTCAAACAACCACGAACGATCTCTGACCTTCGCGATATCTTCAGGGATGACCCGAAACACTTGTGAGCACCTCGAAACACGTGCGTTAATTTACTTCGACTTTGAAGTCTAAGCCTCGAAAGCGATCCGATTCACTTCAAAATCTCCCGAAAACACCTGAAATGATCTCTAAATACCATGGAGACAAGAACAAGGTAAAATCGTGTTTAATATGCATATAACCAATGGAAAACGACGAGACTCGACACCAAAGTAGGGTAATAAATGTGCTCTAAATCGAGCCCATCAACTCCCCCAAGCTTAACCTTATCTAGTCCCTAGCAAAGAGACTAGGTTGGAACGACTTGAAAGCATAGGGCATCCCAAAACAACTAACTACAAAAATAGAACAAAACTAAACTATGAAAGCAATAAAACCTAAAACTCACAGTCGTAGGAATCATGGTCGCACTTAGCATGTACGACAAGCCCTTTAAACCTCAAGGTCTCCCAAAGAGGACGAGTAAGGTCTCGTGAGGGTTTTCAGAAGGAGACCCACAAATCCAAAGCAAACAAACATGGTGAGTGGAGAACAAAACAATACAAGCATGTGCATAAGAAAAACTCTTCCCTAGCCATAGGTGTGCAAGTACAATGGTCTCAATGAGCGCAATACCAAAGAGAACAACCAATTCTATAAGCTCGAGATCACTAGGGCAAGCAACATCACAGGCTATGCCACCCACTACCTAGAGAGGTCAAAAGTCTATGCTCCACGGGTAATTTCTCAAAAGATGTGAAAAAATGCAATGACACTCATGTGTTTGAATATGGTTCGTGTTTCGCTCATAATCTTCCGACTAAAGATGAGTCGGGAATCAAACACTTAATAGGGGAGAATCATGGGGATTGTGTCATATCTAACTCCAACACAGAACAAGCTAATCGGACCAAGTCGAACAGGTTAGCGAAGAGGGTTGTAATGTTGGCTCAGGGTTAAGGTGGGATATGTTTGGGAATGTGGGGCTAAGTAGAGGATAGCAAGTGACTCTAAACAAAGCTACCACAAACATCTCATGACAAACCAATGAAAACTATATCCAACAATCACTAATAACCCAATAATCTCATGAAAGCACGAATGATCTCTATCATTAAACACCAAAAACATGAAATCTCATAAGCACAAGCTCATCTCCCAATAAAATGTCGACCTTCTCACTCACATGAATATGTATGTGTACAAAATCTCGGTGTAAAACAAGAGAAAGGTCTCCTCAAACATAGATTATGTATGGATAAAACAATGAAAGCACTAGGGGAAATGGGAGAAGCAATAAGAGCTGGACATGAAATGGATAGAGTCATATAAACCTAAAACCATAATATCATAACCAAAAACCCACTAAATCACTGTAGCACACAACAAACCCCACCATCACTAAGCTATCCTCTGGGTAAGAAGAGGGAACAATTTGGCTCATGCGGAGGTTAAATAATGCGGCTACAAAAGAAAAGGAAAAGGCAAAAACTTGGCTTATCCTAAAGTCAATTGCGTTCAAGGTAGGCTATTTGGCTATGTAGCTTAATTCTAGCGAACGTGTTATCATCCTTGGTCTCCAGAAAAGCCGACTACGCTGGAGAAGAACCGACACAAAACTTAGATCCCCTAACTAGCACTCACAATGAATGGAACTCGCAAGGAGTCCAAGAAGGCTCAATCCTTATAGGCTAGTCGAAATGCGCCTCTAAAGGTAGTCATCCAAGCCACCAACCAAGCAAACCCCAATTCCCCCAAGCTATGTGCAAAACAGTCAGACTCTAGGTCCCAAAACAGGCACAAGGCTAAGGAAATACGAGTTTGCATAAGGTCAGACCACAGAAGTGCACAACAGAAGCTTGCATGCTAGTCTCACAACTCAACCATTTATTGAAAGCAAGGATAAAACACAACTATACAATCTAAACACGAAACTATACAAACTACATGAAGCAAAAACTAAACAAACTAAACATGCGAAAAACTAAAAGAAAAACTAAGCAATAGTTGCAATAATGAAAATCTTTCGGGATTTTGAAAGCGTAAGAGCATCCTCCCCCAAGCAAGCTCAAGAGGTGTTCATGCATGATAGTATTATGAATTTCTATTATGTTAACATGCATATAAATCGTGTTTTGAGGTGTTTTTGTGAGGTTATTGTTGTGAATAAATTTTGTGTGAGATTAGTAACTTAAGGAATGTATTTTATATGAACGCCACAATAGATAAAATTTAGAAAATCACTTAACTTTATTTCCTTATAGTTATTTCATTAAAAGGTTATTTATGAAATTTTAACTAATAAAATATGTTCTAATATATCAAAGGGGTTTAAGTATAATATTGATGGATAAAATAGTTTATAAAATCATATTATTATATTTCCTACAATTTTGGACCAGAATATAAACTTTGGGTATTATTTCTATAAATTTTTTTCGAAGTATTTTATCACTTATCGATAAAACGTAAAATGTTAAATATGAAATAATTATTAAATGAAATTATTTAAAGCTATAGTTTTTATGAGACTCTTATATTGGCAATAGGTTTGGAATTTGATCATTTGACAAGTTTATAAGACCATCTATAAACCATTGTGAATTTTAAACAAAACGGTAATTCCAAATACGATAAAATATAAAATAAATACTAAATGGACTATTTTGGACTTGAAATTTTTATGAGACACTACCATATACATTAGGATCATATAAGGACCCTTGGACAAATTTTTCGTGGACATTTGAGGACATCAATATTTTATCGTTAAATTGGTCAAACAATTTAGTTACAATTTATAGACTCGATTTTCTTGAATTTTCTGGTCTAAAACTCACTTCATATAACGTCTGGACCTCTAATATATTTTTAGAATATTTATTTTTGGTTATGATGAATTTTTATTTAATTTACATGTTTAATCAAAGGAAATTCTTTAATAAATATTATGAAATATTTTCCTTTAGTTTTATAAGTTTTTATAGTCTTGTAGAGAACTTATATAGTCTCTGGAACCTTTTTATAAATTGGTGAAATTTTATTTATTGATAATCTCTTAATTATTAAATTGTCAAAAAATCAGGTGTCGTTTATGGGCCTCGTTGAAACAAAACAAAAAAAATCTTTGAGTCGACGTTTGAGACGGGTTTGGGGGAGAGATAATTTTGATTTTTGTGAGGTGTATGCGAATGAGAATAATGCGGGGGGGATTGTTGCCGTGTGGGATTTGGATTTTTTTTAGGTACGGACGCGACGAATGGGGGAGCGATGGATTTTGCTTGAGGGGTGTCTCAGGGCATATAGTTTTGACTGTTGCATTGGGGTGTGTTATGGGCCGAATTCTCGAGTCGAACGGTTCGATTTCTTCCAGGGTATGCAGGATATGATTCGGTTGGTTAACAAGCCCATTCTTCTGCTTGGTGCTTTTAATGCGGTTCTCCACTCGAATGAGCGAGTAGGGTCTTCCCATTTTGAGGTAAGTATAAGGGATTTTTCGGACTGGGTGCATGGGCTTGGTCTAATTGATATACCCTTGAGGGGTATTAGGTTCACATGGAGACGTAATGGCTCTAGGAGTAAGCTTGATAGGGGATTTTGTTGTTCTGAGTGGTTTAGTCGGTTTCCCCATTTGCGGTTGTGTGGAAAGGAGAGGAGTACCTCGAATCACAATCCCCTTGTGTTGTCTTTGGATATGGTGCTTAACTGGGGGCCTAAGCCGTTTAGGAGTTTTGATGCTTGGTTTTTAAATTCGGGTTTTAAAAAATTTGTCGTTGATGAGTGGAATAATCTCCCGAATGTCCCTCTTCATCATAAGCTTAAAACGTTGAAAGGTCCAATTCGTGCTTGGGGCAAGCGACATTTTGGGGTTCTTGACGAGAGGATTGCTGGGTTGGAGGCAGGGGTTCATGAGCTGGATGTGATTGGGGAACAACGAGATTTGGAGGCGGAAGAGATGGCTCGGTTAAAGGCACTCCAGTCCCTACTTAGCTCGCTTCATATTCGGCGGGAACGGATTTGGCGACAAAAGGCTCGCTCCTATGGTATAAGTTTGAAGGATCGAAATACGAAATTCTTCCATTTGTCTACTTTAATTAGGCGGAAGAGAAATGATATTCTCCACCTGACGATAGATAGTCGAACACTTCATGGTGTGCCTGACGTACAGGGTGCGGTTCGAGAGTTTTTTGAGCGGCGGTTTTCACATGAGGTGGGTCCCGATTTTGATTTTGACTTAGGGGAGCATTCGACAATTTCGGCGGAGCAAAATTCTTTTTTAGAAGCGATGCCCTCTCATGATGAGATTCGGAACGCGGTTTGGGCTTGTGGGACGGATAAAGCCCCAGGTTATGATGGTTTCAATTTTAAATTCATTCGGGAAATGTGGGAGACGATGAAAGAGGATATTTGTAGCTTTGTCATGGGTTTTTTCTCCTCTGGGATCTCGACTCGGTGTGTTAATGTTACATGGGTTGCGCTAATTCCGAAAAAGTCGAATCCCCGGTCCCTTGATGATTATCGGCCTATTAGTATGGTGGGGGCCCTTTATAACATTATTGCCAAGTTCTTGTCCTTTCGATTAAAGGCGGTGATCTCCCCGTTGATTGATGAGGCCCAGAGTGCATTTGTGATGAATCGGCAAATCTTGGATGGGGTCCTCATTGCTAATGAGTCGTTATGGTGGTTGAAGAAGAAGAAGATGCATGGGGCGTTGTTAAAATTAGATTTTCAAAAAGGCTATGATTCGGTCAGCTGGTCCTTCTTGCGGTCTGTTATGGTGAAGATGGGGTTTGGGTGTCGATGGGTTAGTTGGATTATGGATTGTGTTAGTACGGCGTCAATGTCGATCCTTCTCAATGGGTTCCCCTTGCGACCGGTCAAGATGGAGAAGGGGCTAAGGCAAGGTGATCCTCTTTCGCCTTATTTGTTTATTTTGGTCACTGAGGTGTTGGTGGTTCTTTTGAATAAAGCTCACCGGCTAAATCTGGTGGCCCCGGTGGAGATTGGTCGGGACAAGGTTGGTTTGAAGTTGCTTCAATTTGCTGACGATACCCTTATTTTTGTCCCTCGTGATTCTTTGTGTATTACAAACTATTTTCGTATTTTGGATGTGTTTGCTTTGATGTCGAGTCTTAGCCTTAACTACAGTAAGTCCTGTCTTATCACTTGGAATTCGTCTGATCATGTGTGGGCGGAGGGGGTGGCTAGATCTTTTGGGTGTGTTCATTCTTCATGCCGCTTTACATATCTTAGGGTGCCTCTTGGGAATAATATGAATCGGGTGTCGGCATGGAAGCCGATTTTGGTAAAGATACAGAACAAGCTTGCCTCTTGGAAGGCTAGGGTTTTATCGCGTGCGGGTCGTCTTACTCTTATTAATAATGTTCTTAATAATTTGCCGGTCTATTTTATGAGTCTGTTCAAAATACCAAAGGAGGTGGGTCACAGGATTGTTCAGCTGCAGAGACGGTTCTTTTGGGGAGAGTCGGAGAATGGGAGGATGTCGGTGCCTACTGGTAAATGGGAGTCGGTTGAACTGCCCAAATGCTTGGGTGGTCTTGGAGTGGGGAATATTATGTATAAGAATTTGATCCTTTTATTTAAATGGTGGTGGAGGTACTCGGAAGCGAATGATACATTGTGGAAGCGAATCCTCTTGTCTGTTTACCAGATTAGTAGTGTGAAGGCGTCTTCTGGTGCGTTTCGGGCTGTGAAGGAGGGTATGTGGGGTCAGTTGGTTAGTAATGTTGCGGCGACTGTGAAGGTTCGTCAGATTGTGGAGGAGGGTATGGTGGTTCGCTTAGGTGCGGGAAGCTCTGTATTATTTTGGCATGATCGTTGGTGTGATGGTGGGTCAAGAGTGTGTGGTTGCCCAGATGGGTGAGTGGCATGAAGGGGTGTGGGCCTGGCAGTTGCAGTGGCGTCGAGTTTTGTATGACTGTGAGGTTGAGGAGGTGGGGAGGCTTGAGGATCTGCTTACGTTGACATCGGTGCGACGTGAGGCAGTGGATAGTGTTTCATGGCGGCGTGGGTCCTATTCCTCCTATCCCATTAAGCATATCACAGAAAAGGTGTTTGGGGATTCGGTTCCACTTCTTCCTGGTCATATTGTGAGTGTTTTATGGCGTATTGTTTGCCCCCCTCGGGCTCAGATGACTTTATGGTTGGCGTGTTTAGGGAAACTGAAGACTGGTGATCGGATGCTGGGTTTGGGGATTATTGATATTCAGGAGGCTTCTTGTCCATTTTGTGATGTTGCTATTGAGTCTGTTTTGCATGTCCTCTTTTCTTGTGGGTTCTCTTGGGCGGTTTGGATGCATCTTTTAGAGTGGTGGGGTGTTCAAGGTGTGCTCCCGCAGCACTGTGATGGTTTTCTAATTGCGTGGGGTGGGATCCTAAGGCGGCATCGTTGGAAACGGCTTTGGTGGTTGATTTTTGCATGTGGTGTTTGGTCTTTGTGGTTCGAGCGAAATAAAGTGAAGTTTGACAGGAAGGCTCCTGATATTCATCGGTTCTGGTGTTCGTTGAAGCTTCGAGTTGGTATATGGGCTAAGGAGCTGTTTGTTTATGATGGGGTCTCTTGCTCTGGTTTTCTCTATAGTATGGGTGCTGCTTTATTTTAGTTTTTTTTTCTCTATTTTTTGGGGTGAATGGTTGTTTGTAGTGGGGGGTTTTAGGTCTCTTTTTTCACTTGGTGTGTGACAGGTTTTGGTGTGTTTTTGAATGCATAGTCCATCCCTATGCGGTGTTTGGATGGCCTATTTCTTGGCCCTTTTCCCCAATGGCTTTTCCCTTCGCGGGGTTTTTTATGCCGGCGGGGTCTGGGTGTCCTAGTTACAGTGTTTTTTTTTCTTTTTTTTATGATAAGCTTTCCTATTTTGCGAAAAAAAAAATTGAATTGTCAAATATGTTGACTTTTCCTTAAGTGAATATCTTGAGGTTTGACTAGACTAGGGTTGACTTATAACAATGTGAAATAAATAATATGGAGTCTTGTTTGAACTTATGTGTACTTGGATGAATGACTCTGATAGTAAGGAAATGTCGAATCACGGACCGGCGTGTAATCCGGCGCCCGTGTTTCCCGGCACGTAGAAATGCGAGGTAAGACAGGGGGACCGAGAGAGTCCCATCCTGTAGAAGCTCGAGCATAAATATTGGTGGAGCGACGGCTCCCATCACAGTTAGAGTTTGGAATATGTTCCTCCTCTAGCCAGACCCTTACATATATCAGAAAGTCATTATTATGTGTGTTGTGCGAATGTGATTTTGGGATCTAATTAAGTAGATCCATCGGATGAAGCTTATAGTTACCAAGTGTAATTGACTATAGCAAAGATATTTATCTACATTCATGTGATGAATGTGAAAAATTGTTGAAAGTATTTGACAACTGAAAATGAAAAACGAGAATCAAGGAACTTCAAATCAAGTTCTGAAATGCACTTTGCATATCTTGTGAATATATTATGATTGTCATAGTTTTGCATTGTTGAGGAGTTTGTACTTGGCATTAGGCGCTGATTCCGATTCAAACAGCTGTCATCCGTATCATGGATGGCAGTATTTTGCAGGCAGGTTTAGCTTCAAGTTTCGATCCAGGACGCAACATTTATTTTCTCTATCAAGGAATTAGCCTCGTTTTATTTCACTTATTGGTAACTTTGATGGTCATGGTGTATTTATGGTTTTATTATGATTTTGGAAAAAAATATGTCTTATTCTCTCAATTGTAATATTCTAAACTAGTGTTTTTAAACGATTTTAAATTTCAATGAATTTTAACAGTTTGGAATTTAAGACTTGCAAATTATTTTTTGTAAACATAATTATTAGTGTGAATTATTTACCGGGACTGTTCACCTGTTACAAATATCTTGTATTATTTTGGATTTTGGCTGACTCTTGTTTGGTCAGCTGGTTTTTGGCCTCGGTTTTTGCCCGTATGCACATGAAGAGTGGGCCGGGGCAACCCTTCCTAGAAGGTGGACCTCGGTTCCACACTGATGCAAATAGGATTTTCCGAGTGTTCTTTGTTTTGATGTATTTGACTTTTTTCCGGTGGATGAAAAAGTTTTTTATTTGCCAAAAAAAAAATAATATCTATAACTATAATAAATAAAAAACATTTCATTTTCATATGAATGATAGAACTTTATTTTTTTAATTTATGTTGTGACTCTTGATGAGCTTAATAGACTTGATAAGATTTGCATGGTTTTCATTAAATGTAGCTATTATTTAAAAGCATTGATTTTTACTAAATATAGCTATTATTTACAGTTTTAGATTTTTTTTTGAAATGAAGTTTAAGATATTATTAAATTAACAATTGAAGGCTATTTCCACAAAATTCAAATAACAAGTCTCTTGATTACCTCCATTAAATTCTTAGGAAACCATACGATTATTCTATAACTCTATTATATATTTATTAAGTTTCGTGCCAAGAAGAAAGAACATCAGTTTTCTCACATCTCAATTTTATTCCAAAAATGTTGTAATTTGTTTATGTCATACTGAAGGCTAATTAACAATTGAAGGCTAATTAGAAGATTTGGTTTTGGTGTTTACATATCGGAATGATAAGTTTTGTTATTTTATTTTTTGTTATAAGTGGTACTTTTTTAATTTTATTCTTCTTCTTTCGATACACTAATTATTAGATTGAAATAAATAAATTGCAATTTGGTACAATTTTAATTTGTGTTTATTATTAGTTTTTCATATTATACCTTTTTTGTTGTAGGTGGAATGCATTCAAATACATCTAAAACAATTTGATTTTATGAAACTGGTTTTTTAATAATGAAACTTTATATGAAATTAGATTAAATGATATAAATAACGTTTGTTTTAATATTATTTCATGATTTCATGATTTATTTTGGATTAATTGCTATTAAATCATGGTTCTTTTATTGTAAAAAAAGATAAATAATTATATTATTCATAAGTTATTGCTAATATTTTCATGTCCTTTGACTCTTAATTTCAATCAGATTTCATCGTAGATCATGTCTATAATCAAGAAAACTAAGTCATACGATTCATGACTTATAAGTTGATTTTAGAGTATAATAATTAAATAATAATTTTTTATGTGTAATAAATAAATAATAAATAAGTTTTTTATATAAATGTGTTGTTGTTTAATCATGTGGATTACTTAAACCTTTTTTTGTAATTTAGCAATAATATTGGTTTAAAATATTTTATAAATTTATAATAGCAAAATCTTTTCAATGTCGTACATAGCACGGATAAATACCTAGTATGTCTATATTTTTGAGAAAAAAGTGGGTTGAAATTGAGGCGAATTCTACATAGTAACAACGTATTTTAAGAAAACATAGATGGTAGCATTTATTTAAAGTTTTTCTATATGATAGTAACAAATTATCAAGTTCATTAAACACATAGCAAAATTAATTTAGTATCTATTTATTATCTATTAATTGTGACAAATATGTCTTTATTTTTTGTGAATGTGTGTAAAGGTAGCTAAGTCTTGAGGGTGATGATTGATGAATGGGTGGGATGGGTGCATAGGAGGTTTTGAGCAGGTTCAATATGTTTGACCGCACAGGGCCTCGAAATTTTAGGGGCCTTAATATTAAATTACTTCGTATATTTTATGTGTTTAAAGATACAAAATTATTTGAAAAATATTATAATTTTTAACACACATGGCCTTCATAAAATTTATCAATTTTTACTCCGTCCCTGGATGAGTGAAGTCAGTCGGGTGTTGAGGGTGAAGTGGGAGACGTGAAGGAGTTGGTTGGTATTGAAGGTGATGGATGGGTAGAGGCGTGAAGGTGGGTGGATGATGGTGGGAGACTGCGAGGCTGCTTGGTGGTGAAGGTTTATGTTAAGGAATTTTTTAATAATATTGTTTTTAAATTATATAAAAAACAAAAGAAAAAAAAAACCTTTAAAGTCAATGAAACCTTTCATTTTCTAACGGAATTTGCTACAGTCTAAAAAATGTGAAATTTTATTGCTACTATGTGGAAAAACAAACTAAAAAAGTGTTATTACTTGCGTTTTCCTAAAATTATTTGTTATCATGTAAAATTTTTATAAACGCACAAAGGACATTGAGGTTGATTGTCATTATGTCCGTTATGCTATTACTAATGGTACAATAATCACTAGTCATGTTTCTACTGATGATCGGTTAGTTAGTATATATCTTTACCAAGGTTCTAGATAAGCAAAAAAAATTTGTCCGGTACAAGTTGGGCATTCATAAACTTCATACTCCAACACGAAGGTATTACGTTAGTATTATTTTAGGGAAGTACGTAATTTGTATCTTTCATTTAGGAATATATGCTAATAATCTGTATCATTGTATTAGGGAGAAGCACACAGAAAAACATTTTTACATAAACTTTGATTTCAATCCACGAAGTCATACAAACTTTTTTTTCGAAAGTTTGTATTGAAAGATAATTAATTAACCAATTAATCTAATTCATATTATTAATTACATTGCATTTAATGACTTTTTCATTATTAATATTTTTACATGATCATTTAATAAAGGTGTTAGATTCTTTTCAAAAGAATCAAAATAACATTAGTGAAGAGAATATGTGAATTTTTATGCATATCAAAACTTATAAAATATATAAAATGAATTACTCCCTCCTATTCAGCTTAAGTGTCCCATTTCCTTATTGGGTCAAGTCACATTAAATGTCCCATT
The DNA here is from genome assembly GCA_019776075.1 of Amaranthus palmeri. NCBI lineage: Eukaryota > Viridiplantae > Streptophyta > Magnoliopsida > Caryophyllales > Amaranthaceae > Amaranthus > Amaranthus palmeri. The sequence goes on along the minus strand of JAAKBH010000032.1, from coordinate 1,056,222 downwards.
TCTATTTTTGGTATGTTAACTTTACCAATTCATCCCTACTAAACATAATTTTTTTACATCTTTATACCTACTAACCCCACTTTACACCTATAAAGATTCAAAAACTCTACATTTTCTCTTACACATATGGTCCCATTTGACTTTTCTTAAAATCCGTGAAAAGTCAAATGGGACACTTAAGCTGAATAGGAGGGAGTATTTAACCTCACTACAAAAAATAAGGAGGTTCTCGACGGAAAGCAATGGTTTTTTCAACGGTTTTAAGCGTCGGAAAATATATTTTCGACGGTTGGCAAAGCGCCTAAAAAACTTGAGTTACAAATTTTCGACGCTTTTGTCCAACGGTTTCAGTGGATATATATATATATATATATATATATATATATATATATATATATATATATATATATATATATATATATATATATATATATATATATATATATATATATATATATATATTTGGAGAAAATGCAACATATTATAGCAACAAACAAAAGTTAGGGTACATCAAAAGTAAACCGAGCGGACTCCTGCTCCTCTAACATAGTGGGAGTCGGGGAGACAAGAGGAAGGAATAAAGAGTCTAGTGTTACATCATCGCAAGGCAACAAAACATCGAAATCAAAGATAAGAGCTTCGTTTACAAAAGATGGCGGTCCAGACAATTTAAATAATTTGTACTGTTGTGGGATTTCCGTACGACCTTGGTGTGAGAGGCAATCAGCATAATGGACTTCCTGTTTGGGGACATTACACAATTCCTTCTTGAGGTTCCAGCTTGGGAGCTCCCTGCAAAAAGTACAAAGTGACGAATATATGTCCCTAATAGTAGTGATGTCTGACAAACCCTCCACTGCTACTTTAGAATCCGAAACAATATAAAAATCAGTCCACAAGAGGAGATCGACAACCAAAAAACCCGTAATAATAGCCAAAAGCTCAGCCATGTTTGCATCTACGGCCCTAGCAGAGAGGATAAAAGCAGAATGCCAACAATCATGTTGGGAAAAACAGGCAACACCAATGGTGCAAAGGTTAGAGGATGGGATGAAGGAGGCATCTACTTGGATAAGGGGATGATGTGTGGGAGCTAGGGTAGGGGGACCAATCATGTTTTGTGCAGGCTGACTATGGTGAGGCTGAGAAAAGAAAAATTCAAGAGCGGAAGCTAAGGTAAGGTTGAAGGAAAAGTTGGTTGAGGGGTTAGGTTTGGAGAAGATCTTGTTATTTCGTCTGGTCCAAAAGGTCCATAAGGCAAAGTTGAACCAAGTTTCCCAAGGAATAGAGCTATAGGAGGAGACATAACCAAGATTCAAGGCTAACCAGGCTGATGGCTCAAGGTTGAAAAAGTTCTTGGGTAAATCAGAGAAACAAAGAAGCCAGAATTCTTTGGCTACATAACAGTCCCGAAGACAGTGAATTGCAGTTTCCGCAGGGGAAGGGCAAAAGGGACAGTTAGAGACATGGACAATAGAACGATGGTAAAGAGTACATCTCGTCGGGAGAGCATCCCAAGCAAGTTGCCAAAGAAAGATGGCTATTTACTGTGGAAAAAATTTCACACCTTAAAATCATACTACAATTTCACGATTGTAGACGCTTTGAATATGTGGGAAAAAAGAATTCAGGCCTTAAAAAGATACTCCCTCCAATAGACCATTAAGTTCTCATTTGCTTTAGCACTTTATCCAATGCACTTATTTAATTGTTAATATCTCTAATTGTGCATAATTAAAATTATGAAAAGTTGATATAAATAATCCTTGCATTGAGACGAATTAAGCAAGATCTCACTTGACTATGTTTTAACTTATAGATTAATAATAAAATACAAATTAAGAATAAGATATAATTAGTGTCAAAAAATAAATGGAAACTTAGTGATGAATTGAAGGAAATATTAAAAATGTCTTTCATTTAGAATATATCATAATAATTATTACTTATTACTTTTCTATGCTACATTTACATTTTACAAGATCAACAAGTAGCACCAACATTCAACAGCACAATCACATGGTCCTTTACCGAAAATTAAGGATAAAACATTATATTGACTTAATTTGGTAATATTTTAGTATCCACAGATCCTAAGAGTATTAAAAAATGTATCTTCAGAAAAAAAACGAGTATTAAAAAAAGTATGAGCTAGTATATTGAGAGACCATCTTTTTTAGAGACGTATTTCAAGTTCATCCCAATGCCTATTTACGTTATCCTTAATGTTTACTTACCGTATACTTAATGTCTATTTTAAATATCTTAAATGTCTACTTACACTTTTCTTAATACCTACTTACAATTTATAAAAAATATATGATGAGTCGGCCTAATTAGAGATAGTTACTCAAAGAGACCGTCTCTCACAGGATTTCTGAAATAGTATATCATCCATTTTGAATACATTTGTAAAATAGTATGGGAAATATTACCATCAATAGCATGTATTATGGAACGGAGGAAATTCAACGGCACAATCACATGGTCCTTTTACCGAAAATTAAGGATAAAACATTATATTGACTTAATTTATATTGGTAATATTTTAGTATCCACATATGCTAAAAGTTTAAAAATAGTATCAGCTAGTCTCTTGAGAAACCGTCTCTTTGAGAGACGTATCTCAAGTCTAGCCCATTAAAGATTAATGTTTACTTATCGTATTCATAATGCTTACTTATCGTATTCATAATACCTACTTATGTACGTTAACCTTAATACCTAATTACCGTATTCTTATTAATGTCTACTTTTAATATCTTAAAAGTCTACTTATATTTTCCTTAATACCTAATTACAATTAATACCTACTTACTTATAATACATGATATGATGGGCCGGTTATTATCACTATTTTGAATATATTTGTGCTATATCACGGTCATTAGCACTATTTGTGTTTCAAGCTTATTTCATAGTAGGATTTTATTTGAATTGTCTAATCACATATTTTCATGATAATAACTTTTTATAATTTTTAATTATATATAATCAATATACTTTATATGTTCTATTATATATACTTGCTATACATTTCACTTTTACCTGATCAAATGCATAATTTTAATCATTTATATCGTAAACCATGCAAATAACACCAACATAGCATGTATTTCAGAACGAAGGGAATATAAATGATAAAAATAACGTATTGAGTTGCGTAAAATATCAAATTCTAAAAGTATAATGGAATAAGAAAATTAAAAATTTTACTTGATAATACAATCAAGTAAAATTATTATTATAAGAGTCTGTTTAGATTAAGTGTAATATTTAAAGAGTAATTGAAAGTCAAACCAAATAATAAAATTAATCAAATAGAAAATTAATGAAATTTGATTGTTTTAATTATTTTACTCCAACTATCGACAGAACGAAGGGACCAAGCACTTTCTTTCTCGGAAAATAAATGGTTTAAGAGTACGTAATTGAAGTATTTTATTAAAAATTGAGATTGCAAGGAAGGGACCAAGCACTTTCCATCCCTGAATCTCTATTCATTAAATACAACTTTCTATAGCATTCATTATTCACCATAACCAAACACATTTTATTTCATTTCTTTCTTCCTATCTCTCCTTTCTAAGTTGTATCCCACCTTGAAATCCAATTATGGAAGTCACAGGAACAGCTTTGTCTGCTATTCAAACTATTTTTTCAGCATTGCAATCTCCTCACCTGAAAAAAATACTTTCAATCTATGGCTATGAATCCAAAATTGTTGAACTTCAAAGCACTGTTATGACCATCAACAATGTGTTACTTGATGCCGAGGCCAAGCAGGAGCTCTCGAATGTAGCCCAGCATTTGATCGACGAACTCAAGGATGTTGTCTTTGAAGCGGAGGATTTGCTCGATGAGTTTGTCACTCTTGCCGAGCAGAACAAGCACTTGAAGGCTGATGGTACAATATCCAATAAGATGAAGTGCTTCCTTTCTCGTTCTAACCCTTTTCTTGTTGCTTTCAAGATGTCTAAAGGGGTGGATAAGATTAGGAAGAAGTTGGATGCTATTGCTTACAATAAGCGGTTTATTATGAAATTCAATTATGAGCCAATCAAGTATAGAAAGCCTGAGACATGTTCGTATGTGGATGTTGTTGAAATCGTCGGAAGAGAAGGCGATTTGGAGCATATTGTTGGTAAGTTGCTTGATTCTGATGATCTTCAAACTGATGTTTCTTTCCTTTCTATTGTGGGTATGGGAGGATTAGGAAAGACTGCTCTTGCACAACTTGTGTACAATGATAAAAGGGTTGAAGCTGCATTTGATTTGAGGTTGTGGCATTGTGTCTCTGATCAAGATCAGAAACAGTTAGACATTATTTGGATTCTTGAAGCAATTTTAGCTTTATGTACAAATCAGAAATGTACAAATGAATCCTCCTTGCAGATTGTGCAAAGTCGACTTCAAAAGATATTATCAAATAAGAAATATTTTCTTGTTTTAGATGATGTTTGGACTGAAAATCATAATCAATTGAATGATCTCGTAAGATTGTTGAAAGTAGGTCAAAAGGGGAGTTGGATTGTGGTGACGACACGCTCAGAAGTGACAGCAATGTTCATGGGATATGATTCAATGTACAAGCTCAAAGGCTTGGAAAAGGAAGATTCATGGAGCTTGTTTGAGAAGGTAGCTTTTGGTTCGGAGGTGTGTAATGAAAATGATGATTTGGTCGAAATCGGGCAAAAGATTGTGGAAGCATGTGGTGGAGTTCCTCTTGCCATAAGAGTGGCAGGAAGTCTTGTATATGCTCAAGACAAGAAGAAGTGGGAAGCAGTCCAGGAAATCGGTGTGGCCAACATGGGCAATAATGATATCATGCAAATATTGAAGCTAAGTTGTCATCATCTTCCATTCTCAATAAAAAATTGTTTTACTTTTTGTGCCATTTTTCCGAAAGATTATAGAATGAAAAAAAACACGTTGATAAGCCTTTGGATGGCACACAACTATATTGTTCCATTACACGAAGGTCAGAGCATTGAAGATGCAGGTGATGAATATTTTCTAATATTGCTGAGAAGGTGTTTTTTTCAAAATATTGAAAAAAATGTTGTTACAGGTGAGGTAGATACAGTTATGATTCATGATCTTTTGCATGACATTGCTCAAGGTGTCTCGCGGAAGGAGATTTTTGCAGGAACTAGAACAGTAATAAGTGAGAAGCTAAATATAAAAATTCGCCATCTCTCACTATTCAATAAGAACACTAAATATGAAATTTCTTCTAGGGGTAACATCTATTTACATTCATATCTTGATTATAGAAAGTTAAGTTTTTTTCTTTCTAAAAGTTATGAAGATAATTTTTTTGTGGAGACATTAGTGAAAAGTTGTAGGTACTTAAGGGCATTAAAATTAGAAAATATAAAAGTAAAATATTTGTCAAATTTCATAGGTGAATTATTACATCTACGATATTTAGATTTGTCATCACAAGATACATTAGAAGTGCTCCCCGAGTCAATAACAAAATTATGTAATCTAGAAATCTTAATTTTAACTGATTGTAGTGATTTAAAAGAGTTACCGGAAGATTTCAGTAAGTTGACCAAACTTAGGGTTTTAGATATTACATGTTGTTCTAAGTTGAAGTATATGCCTAAGGGTATGGATAAGTTAACATGTCTTTATAGACTAAGTGAATTTATAGTGGGTGGTGAGGCTAGCTGTTCAAGTTGGTCAGAATGGTTTTGGGGGCTAGAAGAGTTGAAAGATCTTAACAATCTCAATGGTCATCTTAGAATTAATATAAAGTGGCCTAAAAAAGTAATTCAAGAACCCTGGGAGAGGAAAGGATTTTATTTGAGGGATAAAAAACATCTCAATCGCATTTGTATTTCTTTTGATAGAGAGATAGATTATAAAAGAGTATTGGATAATGAGGGGGTAATAAAATTGATGGAAGATCTGCACCCACCTTCTAGTCTTCAAAATTTTAAGATAATCTATTACGTTGGTAAGCAAATACCAGAATGGATATCCCATCTCCCAAACCTTGTAGTTCTTGAACTTGTTGGTTGTGACAAGTTGGAGTACCTTGAATGCTTTGGAAATGTAGAAGAAAGCTCATTCCTCCCTTCTCTTCAAAAACTTAAGTTATATAAACTACCAAAGTTGAAAGGATGGAGGATAAGAGGAGTTGGGGTGGAAGATAACGACAATTCCTTATTATGTCTTCCATGTTTGAAGAATTTACGTATAGAGGATTGCAAGGAGCTGACGTGTTTTCCAGTTTGTCCCAGATTAGAGATATTGTTTTTAAGGAAATTCAATAAAAGATTGAATGGGATAATAAGAAGAACAAAAAGAAATGATGAAGAGTCAAGAGAAGTCATTGTTTTGAAATTTGATATTGATGATGTGGCATGGCTGAATTCACTTCCTAGTGAGGCTTTTCAACGTCTTAAAACCCTAACAATATCTGGAGATAGAGAAGTGGAGAATTTGGGAGAAGTTGAGATGGCGTTTCGTGCTTGCTCTTCTTCTCTCCAAGTTCTGAAGATTGAATACTGCTGCAATTTAAGGAGTATAGTGACTGGAGGATTGGAACATCTCTCTGCTTTGGTGAGATTAGAGATAATATTGTGTGATAATCTGAAATTCTCAGAAGAAAACGAGGAAAATGACTGTGTTGGATACAGTCCATTACTTCTTCCTTCTCTTCTTACTTTGACATTGTATGCTCTCCCAATGATGAAGAATCTGCCAAATTGGATGCAATTCTTGCATGCCCTCCAAACTCTTCAAATAAAAAATTGTTATAGACTTAAAGCAATCCCAGATTGGATGCCCAAACTCACCTGTCTCAAGCAACTTCATGTTGACTGGTGTTCAGAAAGTCTGGAGAGAAGATGCAAAGAAGATCCACAAGGAGAGGACTGGCCTTACATTCAACACATCCCCAACATTCAATTTAAATGATCTTTTTCTAATACTTAATTTTTCCAAATATATTCATGAATAAGTGCAAGGTTGATAGCCCAAAATACTGGAATTATTTTTGTCTAGAATAATACTCCATGTGTATTTTGGAGATGATTGTTATTTGTTGGCCAGAAGACGGAGCTGTTAACAGGGGCGGATCTATGTATGGGTGTACCCCCCGGGGAAATTTTTTTTTTGTTCTAATCTTAATCTTAACCTTTATGTTCAAAATTTTGATTTTTTAGGTATTTCTCTCTTAATCTTAATTTTTATGTTATAAAATCTTTAATCTTAATCTTAAATTCTTAATCTTGTTGGTCTAATATTTATTCTTAATCTTGATTCTTTTTGCATATAAGTGTTTTTTGATATCCGATAACAATGCCATCTAAATTTGATTGAAATTAGGATTGCGAAACCACTGTGTCTCAGAACCTGATGTTCATTTAGGCTATGTGAACTAAATAGCACACCAAGTACAGAGATTCACAGAAGAGCATGGATTCTTTAGAAATTATAAGTGGGAGTTGCAGATTATGTTTTTAGGTATTTGGTTAGAATCTCACGTGAATTACTGTGAAGCTAAAATGCAAATCTAAAGTCGCAAGTCTTGGTTAATTCATTTCATGAATGCTATGTTTTAGGTGAAGTCAAGATTCAGGTTGACTGAATAACAAAACACCATGGTTGACTTTTTCGATTGATCAATATGAATCTCAAGGGGTTGGTTGACTACCCCTCGCTCGCTCCCAGCTCCCTCTTCTCTATTTTGTTGGGAAATTTCATTTAATTTATATATATTTTGAGTTTTTTACTTTGATTTTGAAAACAAAATCTAGGTATATATTGTTAGTAAATTGAAATTAAGGGTAAAACTTAAATATTTTGTTGTTTTCTTTTAATATTGAATTTTTTGGGGTTTGTTATAATAACAGAATACAAGTTTTTTATTTTTTCCAAGCAACTCATTTTTAGTATTTTTTTTTTGACATCTCTATCATCATTTTACAAGTAATATTTTTGAATTTTTTAAAAAACAATAGTATAAATTTTATCAAATTTTTCGTATTTTTCTAGAATCTCTCTTATCTTCTCAGTCACTTTAATTATTTTCGAAAATTTTTAAGCTACAACTTAAGTTGGTGTTGGGTATTCATATTTTTACACAAAGAAAATAATTCATTATTAGTCAAGGGTTAAGACCCATCTAAGATCCGTTGGATTACATTTATTGTCTTAAGAGTAAAATTAGTTTTTTTTTTGTAAAAAAGATTGAAATTAGAGTTTTCAGGAAAACTAATGTTCTAAATTCGATTAATAATTATGTTTCATGATTATCAATTAGATTTAAATTGGAAGATTTCTTGGGTTATGAATTTCTGCATTTTAATTGGTTAGTTAATAAAGTAGTTTTTGGGTTGTAATTTTATAAGTTGGGCATTTTAAGATTGTTACTTAATAATAATTTATTATTAGACATTATTTGTGTAGACTTCTTTCCATTTTTTGTTGCATTTTAAGTGTGTTCAAAACTTGAATTTAAAATTTATTTTTATTAAGTATAAGGGATAGAATAACCGAGAAAGAAAGCAAGAAAGCTCAATTGCAATTTCAAAAACGTAGGGGTTTGCTACTATATGTGTGTCACATACTCACATTTACCTTGTTGAAGATATGTCAAAAAATCAAGATAATCTTCATGTGTGCTATTTTAAGAAAGAATGTATCATTTATGGGGTGGTGATATCTATAGAGTACATTATGTTTGACCTCTTGATATTATTAGGTAGTAGCTTAAGAAATTAGAGACTAACACCTATTATGAATTTTTTAAGACTATATGCTTAAAACGTTTTCATATATATATATATATATATATATATATATATATATATATATATATATATGTGTGTGTGTGTGTGTGTGTGTGTGTGTGTGTGTGTGTGTGTGTGTGTGTGTGTGTGTGTGTGTGTGTGTGTGTGTGTGTGTGTGTGTGTGTGTGTGTGTGTGTGTGTGTGTGTGTGTGTGTGTGTGTGTGTGTGTGTGTGTGTGTGTGTGTGTGTTACTTATTATATATAATGTTTATATTTTATATTGATACTTTACATTTACACAAAAAATTCTTATGATTCCGTGCTTTGCACGGGTATGTACCTAGTTTTATTAAGCACTTTAAATTTTTTTTTAATAATACCTGATTCATTAATAAGAGTCACACGACATCTACATCAGAGATAAAAATTAGCAAGTACACAGCAACTAAAACCAAATATAATTCAAAAATTACAAAACCACGATCGTTGTGTATGAGATCTGACAATTCTGAATATCCTCTTTTACATCGTTGTTTGATTTAACCTTCTACGAGGGGGTCTTTCGATCTGTTGTAGTCTTGAAATAGAATTGAATTTGATGTAGTTAATGATAATTGCAAATTTGGTGTCTGCTGCATCATCGCATTAATCTCTACCAACAAATCAACTAAAAACCAAAATTCTTAACTCCAAACTCTCACAAGGAGAGACTTCAAAACCCAATATATGAGTAGAACCAACCCAATAAATGGGTAGAACAACTCTCTTACAGAGACAGGACAAAAATTTATTCTAATCATTTTAAAAAAACTTAAAAGGGAGAAATTAGGGGCTTACCATCAATGTTTAAAGATTGATGATAGCTCCAAACTAACTATAGATATTAAGGATTTTTTTGGAGAGAGTAGAGAGAAAACTAGAAGGGGCGGCTAGGGATTTTTAATCACTTTAAATTTTTAATGACTATATGTAGCTTTTAAATGACCACTTTAATAAGATTAAAAATTATAAAATACGGAAGTTAATGAAGGCAAGGCTTTGGCAAAACTAAAGCATACGTTGGAACAACTTGATAATGTCCGGTGTACCCACCTCTTGGACCCAAACACTTCATGCCCCGATCTTGAATTGTTTAAATGATTTTGTTTGTCCTCTAAAATTCTCCAAAATCTACATTCAATCGCTTTAAAGTATACTCCATATGTTGCTAAGATTTTGTATCAGTAATTTTTAATCAACTATAATAATTAAATAATTAGAAAAACTGTCCATAATAATCTAACCTATTGTCTATCTGCAGTGAATAATTAATTTTTTATTTGGATCATAAATGAAAAAATATATTTGGATGATAAATGATTAAATGAAATATAAATTAATTTTTTATTTGGTAATAGTATGATCGAAATGGTATTTAAATAAATTGAATTATATAACAATAATTAAGAATATAAATGTAGTAAAAATTTGACCATATAATCTTTTGCATTAGGATAGGAAATAAGAATAAAAGATTATGTACACAAATATTTTGACTTAATTGGCTCTACTTTTTGAGAGAATACAATAATATAAAGATTATCATATATTGATATTGTTTGATTATTATATGATACAGAAATAGTAAATTTAGTAATTAATATGACAATCTAAATTACTATAAGAAAATTAATCATCTATTCAAACAACACAAAACTGAATTACAAATTAATTAATTCACGTTCAAATTTATGAATGATTTGATATAGTAATTAAGGCAGTTGAGATACGCATTTTATTTTTAAGCATTAATTAATAACTTAAAATCGAAAATATGAACAACAGTTATGATATTGACTTAACTTAATATCAATAAGTAGATATTTAAAATTATGTTTTGATATATAAAATATTAGTCTAACTATCTAAGTATGACAATTTTTTTTATAAATAAAGTATGACAAGTGTTATTTCGGCATATTAAAAATAAATATTAGTAATCATATAATTTAATTTCAATACCATTTAGTACAAAATAAAAAAAATTAGATTAGCATCTTACATTATCATTGGTCTATAATTGTAATTAAGATATACTCCCTCTGTTCTTTTACGTTTGTCCACATTACTATAACGGGCAGTTTCATAGTTTGTCCTATTTAGAATATTTTCCTATTTTGGAATGTTTTTATCTTCCATATACTCTCTTTATCCCTCATTTAACCCTCATTTCTCTCTTATAATACCAATACAATTATTAATTCACATCACTATTTTAATAAAATAATACTCACTATATACAATGATTCCACCTTTTTTAATAAAATAATACCCACTATCTATAAAGATTCCACCTTCCTTAATTTGTGTGAGATCTTTAAATAGGACAATTAAAAAAAGAACGGAGGGAGTATAAAAATAAATGTCGATTAAAAGTATTTTAGAATGATTTTGTATTGAGATTAATGTGTAGTATATTGATATTTTTATTTGGAGATTTTGATTAAGAAAGATAAAATAAACAATAATTGATACATATTATAATAAAAATAAAGTATAAACATTTTAGCATATTAGAAACAATAATTATATTAAAGATACTCTTACATATACAAACTCTATAGTAGGGATGGCAATTCAGTCCAAATTCGACCCTAGTCCGACTCGATCCGAGGAAAATAATCCGATTCGAGTCCGAGATAAAAGTGATCCGACTCCGACTCCGACTTTATGATCCGAGTCCGAGTTAGAGACGGACCGGAGTTGGACCTTATTAAAAATTCGAGACTCCGACCCGACTTCGACCCTGTAGGACTTTTGACTTTGAATTTGACTTTTACACTTATATTTTGTTTCCTTTAAAATTCTAGACGTGACTGATTCAAGCTCTCTCTCATACTAGTTGTAATTTTCGATTTTGAAAAACTACTTGGTATTTTTATGTTGATTAATGAATCAAGATACTACAAATGAAATCAAGAGAAATAAAATACGCCAAATCAAAATACGAGAAAATTTTGTTAAATTGTAGTAGTAGTAGGATTATTTCTCTTGTTAAAATTGAATTCAGATTAAAGTACATACTTTTTTGTTAAATTGTATTTGAAAAATATGTTTTATTGATTTTGTATGCTTTAAAAACATTAGTACAATATCATAACGATATTGTTTGATAATAATCCGACTCCGTTGGAGATCCGAGAGTCCGAGTCGGGGCAAACTTGGAGTATGCATAATCCGACTCCGAGTGGAGGTGGACTGAAAACAAAAGTCCGACTATTATCCGGAGCAAAGTCGGAGTATGTATAATCCGAGCCGAGTCCGACCCATTACCATAGCCAATCCTCAAATTAAAAAAAAAATAGAAATGAGTAAGTTTCACTAACATTTTTAGCTCGAACACCAAGAAATTTACTTAGACCCAACTAGACAATCATTGAACCCAACAAAATTATTTAATAGTATGCCTCATAAAATCATTCTAATTTATTAATCAATAATGGCTTATTTGAATTTTTGTGGAAACACAAATATACAATAAAGATACAATAATGATTTAATTAATAAACAATGCACCCTTTAAAAAATTAAATAATGTTTTTCCAATGGGGAATACAATTTCTAATCATGCCAAAGTTTTAGTAACATGCTCATTAATAATTTAAACAAATCAATATAAAGTGAGGAAAAAAACGCATATTGAAATAAAGGCTCATAATCTATTTATAATCACAACGGGAAGATCATAATATGAAATGAATCAATTTTTGTGACACTCTAAAGTGTCTTTGACAATGTCGGAAGGTTCATATGATAATGGGGACATGAGAATCTTGAGGTTATATTATATGCTACTTACGTTCTAAATAACCCGATTATAACATGTGTTGGAAAATATCACAATCAGTAGTAAGTACTAAATAATAAGCACTTTTACTACATATCGGCTCTCTTTTCATTGACTCTTTATGAATTGAATTTCCAAAATTGTACTTAATAATTTTATAACTCTATCTCTCTAACTTTTTTCTAAAAAAACGCTTTAAACTTAAATTGACATCAAAAGAATTAAATTGAGAAATTTGATCATCTAATTAATTTATTAACTAGTTAATTTATTAACTAATTAATTCATTAACTAAAAACTATTTGATACATATTCGCGTGTTATTAGTTAAATAATGTGATTTCATAACAAAAGTTTTGGCTAAAATATCAGTGAACATGAATTAAATTTCAGTTTTGAGAAGCAAACTTTGAACGATCTTCGTTTCCCACTCGATTGTCAGAATTGGGTATATAATATATTGTTGGGACGCTCTTGAAGTCTTGTTTATAATGTCACAAATCTTTCATTAATGTTATCTTCCAATCAAAAGTTATGGCCAAAATAATAAGAAAAATTTGATTTTAAAAGTTCGAACTTTGCCTCATTTGCTTCTAAAGGTTCGAACTTTCGTTTATCCTAGAAAGGTTCGAACTTTGCGGGTCATCTTCATTTGAAGGTTTTTATGGGTTTTTTTGGGTTGATTTTGGATTGATTATGGGTTTTTAGAGGTTAAAAACCCATAATCAACCAAGAATCAACCCAGAAAAACCCAAAAAAACCCATAATCAATCCAAAATCAACCCTAAAAAACCCAAAAAAACCTTTAAATGAAGATGACCCCCAAAGTTCGAACCTTTCTAGGATAAAAGAAAGTTCGAACCTTTAGAAACAAATGAGGCAAAGTTTGAACCTTTAAAATCAAATTTTCCAAATAATAAACATGTATTAAATTTCAGCACAAAAATTTTGCTTTACAAACACTTTTCTTCTCTTTAATTTACTTCTTTTATTAGTAAAAAATCTCTAATTGAGCTAAAATTAAGTATTTATATATTGACATAAAAATATAACTATAAATAGAATAAATATATTGAATCAAGTCACACAACACGTGCGACTTGACATAGGTCAAATAACACAAAATATGCAAATACATCATTTTTTTAGATTTTTCATTAAAACCTAATTTTAATAAAATTATTATTATTAATAATTTTAGTTTAATAACAATAAATTTTTATTTTATAATTATAAATGACTTTAATGCCTTTTCGTAATTTCATAAAAAAGTAGCAACATAATAGTAAAAAATGTAGCAACATTTAAAAAGCGAAAATAATAAATACATAATTAAAAATTAAAATATATAGTTAAAAGGTAATGGTCTAATAAACTTCTTTTTGCGCAATACTTAAATATCTTTCATATAATTTTATTCTACAAATTCAAACGCACATAAACATTAATATAGATGCTACTTATAAATTCTCTGGCAGCCCGTAAAAGTTTAAGGTCATAGCTCTTGAGCAACCTTGCTCATTATTAAAAATCAGGGAAATTTTGTATGAACTTATTGCACAGATATGCTTGTATTAGGTGTATATATTTAAAAAATAAAAATTAAATTATACAAATAAAGACAACTAGATGTTAAATTAAAAGGAGAGATAAAAAATAAAGAATATTATGGTACAAAGAAGATATCAAAAAAAAAGATAAGCAACCTTATGTGGGGGAAGAAAGAGGAGAAATATTTCTCCTTCATCCCACTATAGGTTAAATATTTTATTCCAAGTTAAGGGACTGATTCTTCTTTTTATTTTTCCATTATTTTGGAACTATTTTTTACCTTTAACAATTATAATATTTTCTTAATTTTCTAGTCCAACAACCTTATTTTCCCATATAAATATTTGCTCCCAATAAATATATGCCCTAAATTTATTGCATGAGACTAAACTAATTAAAAGCATTTGAAATTTGGTGCACGTACGATATTTATATTGTTAACTAAGTCTAGTATAAACTATTTTGAAAATGCACTTATAAGAATAATCAAAGAATGTAATCTCTATTAGGAAACCTTATTCTATAAGTTATTAGCACTTTTTTACAAAGTACTTAGAATATAAAGAGAAATTTCAAATTGTAGCATCAAACTTTCATGAAATGACAGTGGTAGCACTTTTGTAATATTTTTCTATATAGTAGCATTCAATTTATACCTTATCTTACTACCGTAGTATTTAATTTTTTGTTGATTTCTTGTCAATTTCTGCTTAATTCACCATTTTGACATGATGTTTCTACCCTTATTACTTTTTATAATTTACCCTTAATCATTTTTATGTTCTCAAATGTTCACAATTTTAACGTTTAATTCAGTGATTAAGACCGCTGATGAATTAAACGGTGAATAAAATATCAAAATGGTTCATTAAATATTTAAGAGCATAAGAATGGTTTAGAGCAAATTAAAAAGACAACAATCAATACTTAATAAGGGTAGAAAACGTCAAAATGGTAAATTAAACGAAAATTGACTAGAATTTAACGAAAAATGCTACAACAGGTAAATAGGGCATAAATTGGATGCTACCATGTGGAAAAATCTTACAAAAGTTCTACCACTAGCGTTTCATGAAAGTTAGATGCTACCATGTGAAATTTCTCAAATATCAATAATAAAGTTATTAGACTCCAAAAATTCTAAAGCTCAAGGTGCTAGCCTGTTTTTCCGTTGCTAATCGAGGATCATGAACTTGTTACTAATATTTTGCATTTTGCATGAATGAACATTATGCCTTTAAAACAAGGTAAATAATTATAACAAACACAATTTGAAGTTTATGTGATTTGTGAAGACATCAACTCAATTAAAAGATTCTACTCACACCTAGCGCTGAATATTCCAATTAAAATGAGGGGTGGTAGAGATTCAAATCCGTAACCTCTTGTCATAGTGGCTTTTATTGACATATGAAGGAACCAATTCAACCAAAAACTTAAGCTGATGTCTAAGACCCCATGAAATCTTATGTACTCTAACAATAACTTTTAACCATTACTAAATAATCCTTTTGATTCAGAGCAATTGTCTAATTTGACTTTCTTACACTATTCATTGATTACTATAAATTTGTATATTCATAATTTAATGTCAAAATATATTCAAGTGAAATCTCATTTGGTTTTTCCTTAAAGATATATATTACTCCCTCCAATTCATTTCAGTTGTCACATTTCCTTTAATGGGCAATTCATTTTTGCTGTCCCATTTTCTTTTTTGTCAATGATTTTTTTTACCTAAATACCCTATCACTACAACAAATTTAGCTTTTTGCGACATTGGATTTAGTGGCATTTAAAAATGCCACTAATTCATATTTTTAGTATAATAATTATTAGTTTTTATTTTAAATATTATAATGAAAGTGCTTTAGCGACACTTAATATAGTCTTTAGTGACATATGTAATTGTCACTATAGTCTATAGTGGCATTTGTGGGAAATGTCGCTATATCCTATGTCGCTAAAAGCTTTAGTGTGACTTTTTTATATGCTACTAAAGGGTCTAATAAATGTCACTAAATCCTATGTATACACTATAAGAAATTTGAAATAGCGACATTTAAATTAAATGTCGCTAAATATATGCCACTAAAAGCAAATTATGTTGTAGTGTATGTTCACACAAGTAATGACCAATATACTCTCACTTTTTACTACTTATAATACCCCAACTACTACCTTTACAATTAATTTAATCTAATAAAATATCCCAACTACCACCTTTAGGGTGGATCCCATCGCACTCTTAATATCCGTGCCCAACCAAATGGGACAACTCAAATGAATTGGAGGGAGTAAAATTTTGATGAGAAAAACAAAATTGCGCCTAACAACATCACACATAATTGGAGTACAATCATAAAATATATTAAAAGGATTGAGATTAATTACACGTGGCATCTCCTCTATCAACACTACCACATGTCGGATCATGATAGGCTTTGGATATTCATCTTTACTCAAATTGGCATTTACTCAAATAGGCATTTAATTCAAAAGAGTAAGTAATTTAATTTTAAAAAATAAGTAATAGGGTAATAATCTTTGACCATAAGTAAGTAAATAGTAACGGTGGAAAATTAGAAGTAATTTTATTTAATTTTAAAAAGTAAGTAATAGGGTAATAATCTTTGACCATAAGTAAGTAAATAGTAACTATGGAAAATTAGAAGTTATTTAATTTTAAAAAGTAAGTAATAGGGTAATAATCTTTGACCATAAGTAAGTAAATAGACATTTAATTCAAATTGGCATTTAATTTAAGGAGGTAAGTCATAGGGTAATAATCTTTGACCATAAGTAAGTAAATAGTAACTGTGGAAAATTAGAAGTAATTTCATTTTAAAAAGTAAGTAATAGGGTAATAATCTGACCATAAGTAAGTAAATAGACATTTAATTCAAATTGACATTTAATTTAAGGAAGTAAGTAATAGGATATTTGACCATACGTTGAAAAAAAAAATAATAGGCGAATTATTGCATTTTAATTGGTTTACATAAATGGTCAAACTTTTTAAGAGGCAACTTTATTAATCATACAAATCAACTATCCAAAATGGGCGAATGAGATTTGGTGAATACAAATCAACTCCTATTAAAATATTGACCATACGTTGAAATCATAAAACATATCAAAAAAGTAAGTAATTTAATTTTAAAAAGTAAGTAAATAGGGTAATAATCTTTGACCATAAGTAAGTAAATAGTAATTGTGGAAAATTAGAAGTAATTTAATTTTAAAAATGGGAGTAATAGGGCAATAATCTTTGACCATAAGTAAGTAAATAGACATTTATTAATTCAAATTGGCATTTATTCAAATGCGCATTTAAGTGTTCATACATATGATTTTAGCAATTGAAAAAATTCAAGCCTAAATATAAGATTTCAACGTATGATCAATATCCTTTACATAAATGGTCACACTTTTTTAGAGGCAATTTTATAAATCATACAAATCAACTATCCAAAATGGGAGAATAAAAGATTTGGTGAATACAAAAAATGCAATAATTGTGTGTTGACAGGACAAACAACTAGGGGTGTGCAAAAGAAGACCGGACCGGAACAGGCTAAGACCGGACCGGACCGGGTGCATTCGGTCCGGTCTCCGGGTCTTAGTCTAGACCGGAAAAAATCCGGGTTGGACCGGATGTCATAAAAGAGATTTGGAAGACGAGTAATATTTACAATTATTATGTATATATTTATTTTAAAGGATTTAAAATATTTATTTTTCAACACAAAATGATTTTTTAATTCAAATAGGTTAATTTTATAATAATTAATTTGTTAAATTATTTTAAAAAAATTATATTTTTCAATTTATTTTTTGTCTCAAAAAATATTTCCGGTCTAACCGGTCCAAACCCGGACCGGAAGAATTCCGGGTTAGACCGGGACCGGACCGGATTCTCCGGTCTTAGGTTTTTTGGGATTCCGGTCTTCCGGTCCGGGTTTGGACCGGTGAACACTCCTAGAAACAACTATGGAAAATTAATATTACAGCATAATAATAATTGAGAGTAATTTTGTCCATATTTAAATCAGAAAACATTTAACCTTCATAACCCTATATATACATGCATCTTTTTAGATGAATAATTGCATTCTAATCAACCTGTCATACAGTTCAAATTAAGGCCAAAGTGCAATAAAAATGAATTTGAATTATTTTGATGAAATAACAAGAGATGGGGGTAACTGGAAAATTAAGGCCAAAGTGCACCACATCTGGGATTTTAAGGATAATGGGGTAGCAAGTGCAATTCATCATACGTATTTATATATCAATGCTAAAAAAACCGTGCGTTGCACGGGTTTCTACACTAGTAATATATACTCCCTCCGATCTTAAATGATTGTCCACTATGAGTTTTTCTCACGAATTAAGAGAACTAGAATCTTTGTAGTAAGTGGGTATTATTTTAATTCAATTGTAATGTAAATTAATATTTGTATTGATATTATGAGAGAGAAAAACATTTAAATTAAAGATAAAATAAAGAAAAATGAAATTATCATTGTTATTAATATAGAGAGAGTATATTTGAGGATAATGAGATGGATTATGAGGGTACATTTGGAAAAAAATTTTCCTAGAATGAAAAACATTCTAAAGTGGACAAATATTTAAAACTACCCGTTATAATCAGGTAGACAAACATAAAAGAACATAGGGAGTGTGTGTGTATATATATATATATATATATATATATATATATATATATATATATATATATATATATATATATATATATATATATATATATATAATGCACACGTTTAAAAAAAGTAAAAGAAAATAGAGAAAGGGAGACAATGGCTAATGCGTTTTAGTGAATAGTGCAATGCTGCAGTATAAATTATTTCTAAGCACAAAGAATTTGTTAATAGTATACTTCTATATAACAAACATAGGAATGGACCAGACCAAAGTTTAAGAATGACTAAAGATATGAATAGTAGATTTTGGGTATAGAATTTATTCTTGATCAGGTAAAAATAAAGAGAGGTAATTATCCTTTCAAATCATGGAAATGTCAAATTCATTTAAAAAAGTTAATCACATAAAAATATGATATAGACAAGAATTGTCTAATCAAAGAATAATAGAGTTAGGTGTCTTTAATTAATTAATTAATTAATTTAATTAATTAATTTAGTTAATAATAAAGATGTACTCTAGTTCAAGTTTGAATAGAAGGAGAAGGAGGAACTAAACATAATGGAAAAGAAGAAAATAGAAATGGAGTGGAGAGGAATAATAGGCCATTTTAAAACCTGAGAATGGAACCCACAAAAAACAATGTATATACCCCATTTCTGATTTCTTTCTAGACCTACAAATTAGGGCCCATAGCAGGTGATTTTGTATTATCTTATGACTTATTCATCCGTTTCATTAGATTTGCATTATAAAAGAACCTTTTAAAAAAGCAGTAATAATTAAACTGACTGAATAAATTAAATAAATAAAATTTAAAGAGATTTAAAAATGTACTGAACGTGATTAAAAAATAATAATGACTTATTATTTAAAAATTATAATTTTAAAAATAAAAAATACTGCAAATTCAATAAGATGAAAAATATGTGATATCATCATCTTGTTTTCTTTTGTTATGTGACATAATTCATTAATGGACAAACACCATGACCATGGCAGGCATAAGTTGGTGCAGAATCCTTAAAGCTATATCTATTTAATACCTATTAAAAGCAAAGTTAATAATTTGTCAAGTTATTGGAATTTGGAAAACATCTACTCCTATGTGGTAAATATAATAATATTCTTTTTATTTTTCTTTTTTGTGCTCCAATAATTGACATGTACCTGTATGCTAAGCCTATATTAGCACTAGATTGTTGTATACTCCACTTCATATAACTATATAGGAGTATAATATACTATATATATTATATTTATGAATAGTAGTAGTGGTTAAATAAGATTATAACTTTTTTGTCTTTACTTACTATTATAAAAAGTTACCCAATTAGCCAAAAGCTAGGGTTTTTGCTACACCATCCCCTTCCCATGGCTAAGCTAGGGTTTTGACATTAATTTCATTCATGCTAGATGTTTTTTCCCTTGTGTTTTTTCTTTAAAAAAATTGCAAAAAGATTTTAGAACCATTTAAATTTTTAATTAGAATGGATAGTGCGATATTTATTTAGATATTAAATAATTATATTGTTTAGATATTTACTAAAATCATTAGTAAAATACAAGATAAATTTAACATAAGATAAGTACCGTACCTGATTTATAAACTAAATTTAAAGATATACACTTTGAAATTCGACGTGTTTTTGAATTTCCTATCTTTTTGTCCAATTGTTATAATTAACTAGATTTGTTAGGAGTTGAGTTGTTATTTTTTAAAATAATAAAATAGATTGAGAAAAGTAAAGTATTAGGTGAGAATTGAATTCAGAATTGTACTTATAAATTTCATGTGAGATAAAACTCAATTCTCGCTGAAAGAGGAGCTAGCTAGTTATAATAACTCAATCAAGAGCAAGATTGATCTTTCTCTCTCCAAATCACAATCAGAAAAACCCCAAAAAAATAATCAAATTATCCACTTTCACACAAACATAACCCAATTCAGTAGTATACATGAACTATATGATGAAAACAAACAAATACTCCTTAAGAATTAATGTAAACTAAACACTAACAAAATCAATAAAAGACATGAAATAACCCCAGAAATATAGCCAGTATATATATATATATCAAAAAAGACAATTATAAATTACCTATATATAGAATAGAAGAGTACTCTGATAATAAGATCATGAAATTACTAATTATAACTTATATAAAAACATACTAAAAATAGTAATCAAGTAGGAGATTGCATGGGAAACCTGGAATTTCCATCATTTGTAGTATTAGTAGTATTACTACTAGCTGCTACGGCAGCTGCAGCAGCTGCAACTGCCGCAGCAGCAGCCGCACCTTTTAATTGATTTCGCTTTTTTTTCTTTTTTTTATAAGGAACTCCTCTTGCTTTTGCTTGTGAATCTCTTACCTCTCTTAGATACATCCGGATTATTCCACTTGCAAACGGGTTGGATTCGGGCGGGCCTCCGTTTTCTTCATAGGCAGCCCGAAGTCTTCCGATTAACGCGTCAAGGCTACCCCAAGCTTGCCTTAACGGGCAGGTACATGGGCCAGGTGGTTCGGGTTGCCCGAAAAAGACGCATCCTTGGATGTGAACCTTAGTTTTTCCGAACTGATCAAGATATCTTAGGAATTCGAGGACATGATTTGGTGTGCAGTGTGACATGATAGCTACGGGTGGTCTTTGATTTTTTAAGTATTGGCAGAAAGTGTTCCAATCTCGTCGCTTTTGCGACTCGTATCGACTTAACGGAGCTGTTGACTGTCGTTGTTGGTGTTCGTTTTGGTGTTGGTGCTGGTGCTGGTGTTGGTGTTCCTCTTCGTTTAACAGGGATCGTGACGCGCCTCCGAAAACGGAGGACGACGACGATCCCTGTAGGGTTACTATATCTTTCCCCTTCATGTTGCTTGACATGATAATAAATTTTTTTTAAATTTTTTTTTTTTGTTACTAATTGGGGATTTTTTTACTTGGTATATGTTGTAAGGGAGAAGATATAGGGAGTGAAAAATTGAGGAGGAAGAGAAAAAAGAGAGAGAGAGAGGAAAATAAGGAAGGATGGGGCCAATAAAAAGTAGGGTAAGGAGCCTCTTTTTCTACATCTTCACATTAATTTCTTGCTTTCAAGTGTACTATTAGGCTTAAGTGATGCTCTTTCCTTTTTTTTTTTTCTTGAATTTTTATGATTATGTTTCCATCTTCTAAGCAATCATTCAAGTATATATTATTTGATCTTAAACCTAGGCTTACAATGCAATCTTGGGTGATTACATTATTTTTAAATTAAATATAGGAAGGATTAGTCATACTATAACTTTATAGCTAGGATGCTTATGATAAGACATCAAAGACTTGTTTTGTTTTGCTTAATTCTTTACTCAAGAAAGCAATAGTATAAAAACCCGTGCAATGTATGGTATTTTTTTTAGTATAGAATTATATTTAAATATAGATTAAAGATAAAGATGCAATTATATATATATTTTCTATCTCTATTTCTTTTTTAAATCATATTTTTATAGTTTGTGTATTAATTAGTTAAATATATATTAATGTGTACTTTATTTAACAACCTTAAATAATATGTCATTTAGTATATCGGTATAACAAAATTTAATACTTTCTTCGTTCCTTAATGAAGTTCCCATAAGAAGTTACCATAAGAAATGTTCATAAAAAATAAGAAAAATAAACTTATGGATTGTGGAGATTTATGTTAATTATTAAGTAATAAATTTCATGGATGAAAAGAAGGGACCATAAAAATTAAACATATACTCTATAAAGTTATTGGAAAAATTATAGGGACACCTAATAAAAATATCTTTATAAAGATAGGTAGGGGCCATAATCATTATTAAAATACTAAAATGAGGATGAATAAGGTTGTTTTTGTCCAAAATTCGTGATATAAATGAAAATATTGTTTTTTTAGGAAATAAAAATATTGTTTAGGAGAACAATAAATAAAACACCCCCAAAAAAAAAGTATTCTTTCGTGAACAAAGGGAGTATAACCATAAATTAAATTTAATTAAAAAAATGTTTATTAAAATAATAAAATATTTTTGGAATCAAATATAAAATTTTTTAAATTTAAAAACGCATTTTCAAATTACATTTATGCTTGATAAAAATATTGTCTAATTAATTTAAGAAATCTTTTCTAAGAAAAAATATACTCCCTCCTATTCACCACAAGTGTCCCATTTACTTTTTGGACACTATTCATCTCTTATTCTTAATTTGTATTTTATTATTAATCTATAAGTTAAAATATAGTCAAGTGAGATCTTGTCTGATTCGTCTCAATGCAAGGATTATTCATATCAACTTTTCATAATTTTTGATTATACACAATTACAGATATTAACGATCGAATAAGTGCATTGGATAGAGTGCAAAAAACAACTGGGATACTTGTGCTGAATAGGAGGGAGTAGTTAATTAGACATATATTTCAAA
This sequence comes from Amaranthus palmeri, assembly GCA_019776075.1. NCBI lineage: Eukaryota > Viridiplantae > Streptophyta > Magnoliopsida > Caryophyllales > Amaranthaceae > Amaranthus > Amaranthus palmeri. The sequence continues at coordinate 1,032,989 of JAAKBH010000032.1, read as the reverse complement.
AAATATTTAAAATAAGAACAAATAATAGAAGAATATTATGTTGAAATGAGTGTAATAAACATACTTAATTTAACAGACCATGTCAATTGTTATGCCAAAAATCATATTTTGATATTTATCAAAAGAATAAAATTAATTGCAATAAAAGTTTTTTTGATCATATTGTTCTAATAAATTTATTTTTAAGATAAAATTAGGCCTTTTGGATACAATTGTTATACTTTCTCCAATCCATAATACTTGCAATTGATATTGACATTTTCCCATACAAACATGTCACACTCAATAGTAAGTATTATGAAACGAAGGAAGTATAAGATAAGGAATTTATTTGGTTATATCTAACATTTTTTTAAAATGTAATTTTTTTTGCAGAATATATTGGGAAGCATTCTTGCCACGTCAAATTCATTTAACCAATAAGATTGCCGAATTTGACAAATGACTATTAAACTGTCATTTGTCATTAGCGGCAAAATTATTAAATAGTATGAGATTAACCATTGGCTATAAATTTATTTAATCAATGTGAAAGAATCAAGTTAACCAAAAGTTTAAAGTGATACAATTTAATTAACTTTAGAATTCCAAAAAAAAGTTGGATTATCGAGTTACTTTTGGGCTCGGGTCATTTTCAGGTTGATTAACAGGTCAATGATTTTAAAAATATATTTATATTTATCATTAATTTTTTTTCTAAAATATACTCCTATATAATAAATTTTTCATTTTTAAAGAAAAATATTTTCTTATAAAGACGATCATTATACATATATTAAAGCTTCAATAGAAAAATAATAACTCAATATTAATATTGAATCGATTTATTTCAAGTCCGGTTATTATTGATTATGGGTCAAACTTTTCGGATTATATCCCACTAATTTTTGATCGAGTTCCGAATTAAATTTAGTACGGATCAAATTTTGATGGATTATGATAGAGGTGTAGTTTAACATTTTTAGATCCCAATGGCCAAATCTTTGCCTAGGACGCTGCTCAGATCTTTTAAATTTTCATTTAAACGTAATAGTTATGTACTTGAATGATAGACCCATATGAGATCTAACTTACAAATAGTACTATATTTATAGACATACTTTAGATCTAATTGAATTTTTATAATATAACAATAATGGAGTAAGAACAATTGAATTTAAAAACTCGTTATAAGACGTACTAAGGATTATTCATTTGAGACCTTAATCATTATTCTAGAAATTATTCTGCATAATGGGGAGATTGATGAAGATATTACTCATTGAATACAAATAGATTGGTTTAAGTAGTGAGCAGCCACTGAAGTGCTATGTGATAGGAAGTTTCCAAGTAGGTTAAAAGGTAAATTTTACCAAGTTGCGACCGGGCTTGTTTTGTTGTATGGGACATAATGTTGGCCATAAAGAAGACTTTTTAACATAACAACGAATTTGCAGAAATGCATATATGAGGTGGATGTACGGTAACATAATGATGGATGGAGCTAGGAACTAGGAGCTTAGAGAAAAATTAAAAGTTGACCCTATTTCTGCAAATATGCGTGAAAATAGATTCAGATGGTTTTACATGTGCATAGAAAGACTTTTGACGCCCCTGTGAAAAGGAATAGAAACATCATAGTGGAAGGTAAGAAAAGTCGAGAAAGATCGAAAAGAACGTGGGAAAAACAAATGAAAAATGACTTGTGTGACCTACACGGCCTCTCTGAGGACCTGACTAGGGATAGGGATAGTTGGAAGCGCCTTATCCATGTCATAGACTATTTATTCACTCTCGCGTACTAGTTGGTGTTCTTGTTTTTGCCTTTACCTTTTACATATCATTCTTTTACTTGCTTTTACTTAGTTATCTTTATTTATTATATGTATTTTTTATTTCTAATTTAATGATTAAGGGTCAAGCTTGTACAGTAAGATGTAAGCTAGTGGATTCAATTTCGCTCCCTCCTCTTCATTGCAGGTTGAGCATCAATCTCGAGTCAGAGGGCTCTTATATATGAGCGGGATACACTAGATGTTCATCAAAAATTTGCATACCCTAAAGTCTCCACAAAGGTTGATTGAGTCTATGTCCCGTTAGACTTGACCTCTGGCCATATGTATTAATACTATAGGTAATGAAAACGTAGCTTAAAAGCAATAAATAAGTTTTTCTCATGGCTTATTCTTATGTACTCTTTTATTTCTTTGATTTTTCTAATAAATTTGCTTTATTAATTTTTAATTGAATAAGTGAATGTAATAAAAATTTAGATGCAATATTTAGTGGAAATCAATTTGTAAGAGATTCTAAGCGATGATTTGGTGCCACTACAAAAAATTACAAGGGAAATTCAATGTGTAACATTGAACTTCTTACTTTTTCACATGGTAGACAAATTTTTTGTCTAATCCACGTGATGACCTTAACCTTCCAACTTTTCTACATGGCAAACAAAAAAAAAAAGTTTTTTTGTTACCTTCACGCTATTTTTTTACCAACGTACGTAATGACTTTTTTTTTTCATAAAACAAACATCGTGATCACCGTTAGAGGTGTTCATTCGGGTGATCGAGTCGGTTTGGGACAAGTGTCACTCGGTTTCGATTGTATTTCGGATCAGTTGTTTTTCTGTTGTTTGTTATGACGGGTCACACTCAGGTCGGGTCGGTTAGTCACGGTTGGGCTTAAGATCGGTTATTCGAGCTATCAGGTTAGCATCGGTTCAGTGTCGGTTGAAGTTCGGGTCGAGTGTTAATCGGTATCGGGTTGTCATTGGTTAATGATTGGTTAATAATTGGTTCGGTTTTTTCGGGTACAGATCGGGTTCGGTTTTTTTTTAAAAAAAGCATAATTCGACAACATATTACTAATTACTATCGATCGAGTCAATAACAAATAAATTGTTAGTGAATTTTTAATTGATGACAAGATTCCCTTTACTTATAGTAAAATAGTTAAAATGAAAATCAATTAGTGATCATTATTACTTTGTTACTTTTACTTGTTTGACCCGAAATTAAAAATATAAAATTCTATCAATTTGCATCTAATAGGATTAAAAGTTGTTAAATAAACATTGACCATTGATTATTAACTTTAAAAATATGAAATCAAGTATTTATAAAATTTTATTTATTAAAATATCTATAACTTTGTTAGATTAACTAATAAGATGATTGAATATAAGTATATCATATTTTTATGTTATAAATAAGTTCAGGTTTAAAGCAATTCGATCTAAAATTCGTTCAGGTTAAGTCGCTTTTAGCTGGATCGAGTTTGGTTTCGAGTATGATTCGGGTCGGATATGACTCGGGTCGGTCATGTTAGGTTCGGGTAATCTCGGTTAACAGTTATGTGTCGGTTTCAAAAATCGGTTACAATTTCGGGTTCAGTTTTCTCATTTTAGGTTGTCAACCGGTTCGGGTATTGTCGGTTCGATAAACCTAAAAAGCTAAGGAACACATTTTCGGATCGGTTTACTTCGGTTCGGGTTTTCGGGTCAAATCACTTTTGAACAGCTCTAATCACCCTGATTAACCACATATTTCGAAATCCAGTCAAAATAAGTAGTTAATTTAACCAAAAATATAATATTTTGTCTACCACATAGAAAACGTGTTGGTTCAAGGTTACCACGCGGGTTTAGGAAACATTTTGTAGATACGCCAAAAACTCATTATCAGTATATGAAATTTTCCAAATTAAAATGTAGCAATTTAGTTTCAAAATTAATAAATGTAAAAAGTCAAAATAAGTATTCATGAGCATAACGCCTTAATTTGGGTGACCAAGAGCGACCCTTTTATGGCTCAACACAACATGACCCGCAACCAAGCATGATAACACCGCAATGGACCATAGGATCATCAAGCCACTATTTTTTATTTTGTGAGATTGACACTGCACGACACAACACAATACATATGGACAAATTACAGTTATGGCTACTAACACGGCCCACTACGGTGATATTTGTTCGCAGGGCCGTCTCGAACGAATTAGGGGCCCTGTACGAATAATAAAATGGGCCCTTCACCCTTTACTTATTAAATTTCTTAAAATGCTAATTTTGTTAAATTCATTATGTTTTTTTAGAAAATTTCTTATTATTTATTAAATTAGTTTTGTAAAATTGAATTATAAGATAAAAATATTAAACTGAACGGTTGACAAAAAATTGACACATCGGCTATTGTTAAAAAAATAGCATTGAAGTTGATAAAAATTTAGAAATCACTAGTTTATATTTATATGATAAATGATCAACATACTTCGTAAAATTCAATTCAAAAAAGAATCTCATATCATAAAGACAAAATATTGAATCTAGATTTGTATTTTTAGGGTACAACTTAATATTAAAATAAAATAATGTTTGATGAGTAAGAGCTATAGTTTTTTCCAATATTTTAATAACTTCAATTTATGTTATTTGTGAGCTATAATTAATTAAAAATTATAACTTATAAAAGAAAGTATATAATAGAGCCTAATAAGTAGCAACTACAGTTTCAGTTTGATTACACGTACAACAAAACAAAACCCAAAAAAATAAAAACAAAAAATCAAAAGCCCACAAGTATCGAACCTGGGAAATGGGGTATAATACATGATATGCAAAGGATTTGCCACTGCACCACTAGCACACTACTGATTTATTGAAACATACATTAATATATACTTGTAGATTAAGTCAGGCCCCTATTTGAGTGGATCTTGGCAGGGGCCCTGTGCAAGTGCCCAGCTTGTACAGGCTTATAGACGGGCCTGTTTGTTCGTAAACTATAACAACATGAATTTCATTTCCAAAAATAAGTTGCACAATTTTAGCTGTACAGTCATATACTTATTTGTCATATTTTTATTAGTTTAGAAAAACAAAAGTTGAAGAAAAAAACTAAACTTCAACTAATTACCTATCTAGCTTCAAATTAATTTCTTTCCTATAAATATAAAAAGAATTTCAGTTTGATTATGTTTTATTACTATAAATATAAAAAAGAATATTATGTTCTAAAGTAAGAAAATTTTAAAAAATTTATCATTGTTAATTTTCAGGGTAATATAGTTATTTTTATAATTATTTGTTTTTGGCTCAATCGTGATCATAAATTTTTTTATGTTAGTGAAATCAAGGGCGTAAAGTCCTTCTTACCCTTCTCATTTTCAACACCATTCTCATTGGATCCCTCCTATATATATGTGTGTGTGTGTGTGGGGGGGGAGGGGGGGGGGGGGATTCAATAAGAAGGTTATTAAAAATAAACATAAGAAAGATTTAGGATCATTTACCAACAACAGCCACCAAGTTTCCTCAATTTCAATTAAACAGCTGCAAACTTCGTTTTTTACCAACTACACACCAAATTAGAAAATATGACATCGACACAGCCATCTTGCCCCAATTACCGGTTATTACCCATTTCTTACCTTTGACCAAGACTTATGACCATTGACTTTATTTTTAAAAATAATCCCTCTAACTCTAGTTAAAGCCCAAACCCAACCTTCATCGACTACATCCTCCATTGAAGGTAAGTTCTTCATTCTTTCTCTTTACTTAGGTTTTCATTCTTTCTATACTCAAATGTCTAATTCTTGCTTTGTTGGGTGAAAATTTCAGAGCTTCAAAAGCCTTTTTTGGTGTTTTTTAGACCAAAAAGATTTGCACTTTCCAATTATTTCATCTTTGGTGCGTGCAACATAAATTAACACATATGCGGTTAAGAAAGGAGAAAAACAGGAAAAATAGAATCTTTTTATTTAATAATGTCTTACCTATTACCAACATAAACTTGATTCTGCATCTTCATTACAAGTTGAAAGAGAATTTATTCCATACCATTAATGGAGGTTAAAGCTTTCATAAATCTCTTTGACTCTTATTGATTTTACTTTAATTTAATTTATTCCAGACAAAACAATTCAAACCCAAAAAAATTCCCAGAAATTCAAAAAAGCTAGGTGTTCAAATCTCTTGTCTTCTCCAAATCTCTTCGTCGACCTACAACATTTCAATTTGTATGAAAATCTAAATTTAGCAAAAGACCCACTAAAGTCAAAGTGAAATGGAAAATTTAGGGTTCAAATTTTTTGGCGAAAACGAGAGCAATTAAAGTATAGTATTAAGAAAACATCAGATGGGAGAAAATTTTGTGAAATTGAGTAGAGAAATGGAGTTATTGATGTGATGAAGAAGGAGGAAATTATGAGATTAAGAGTGGAAATGGAAATAAATGTTTGATTAGTGATGAAGAAACAGGAAAGTAGGGTTAAAGTATTAACTAGGGTTCAGAATATGGTTGAGATATGGGTCAACTGTTGGTCAAAGGTAAAAAATAGGTTTTTACCGGTAATTTAGTAGATTAGCTGTGTCGATGTCACATTTTGTAAGTTGGTGGCTGTAGTTGGTAAAAAACGAAGTTTGAGGCTGTTTATTTGAAATTGAGGAAACTTGGTGGCTGTTGTTGGTAAATGATCCAAAGATTTAATACCCTTGATTTCAATTTACAAAAATGTAAAATCCCGATTGAGCCAAAAGCACTTAATTGTAAAAGTACTATGTTACACAAAAAAGATAATATGCCATAAAACCTGAATAATGTTCTTAATGGATAACGTAGTATCTTTTCTGTATATATTGAGTAAGAAAAATCCTTCTCATCCTTATATTAGGTACCCTTCTTATTTAATCCTACATACGCGCGCGCACACACAACAATTTAAATTCTCATTTTAAATTAAATAAACCCCACAACTAAAGATATATGTAAACAAAATAAACATAAATTCCGATACCTTACCTTTGAATTTGAATTAAGAAGAAATGGAATGAACAGAGGAAGAACCCTTTGAAAATAATCTCTGAGTTTGTTTGAATTCGCAACTAAAATTTATTTGGCATGAAACTTAGCTCACTATTAGTGTATATTATTATTTTAAAATGTTTATAATTGAAAAAAATGGCATATGCGCTTGAAATTGCCACTAAATTGCTTAAAATAATTCAAATTTGATTTGTTTAGTATGAAACTTAGCACACACTATTAATAAGTATGTATTATTGTTTTTAAATGCTTAGATTATTAGAAAAAAAAAATAGGCATATGTAAGAAATTATGTGCCAAGTTGCGTTTTAATTTTTTTTTTTTTAAGCTTTTATGACACTAACTTGCTTAAAGTAGTTCAACCTTGATATGTTTGGCATGAAAGTTGACACATAACACTAATTAATACATATTATTGTTTGAAATGGTTAGAATTAAAAAAATAGGCATGTATAAGAAATTACGTGCCAAGTTGTGTTTTTTTAGGCATTTTAAGCTTTTGTGGCACTAACTTGCTTAAAGTAGTTCAAACTTGATTTGTTTGACATTAAACTTTGCACACAACACTAATTAGTTTATAATAGGGAAATTTCACATGGAAGTATCAAAATTTTAGCATTTTTGTTAGATTTTTCCACATGGTAGTATCTAGTTTATGCATTATCTAACTGCCATAGCATTTTCAGTTAAATTTTTGGCAATTTTCGTTCAATTTACTATTTTGACGTTTCTACTCTTATTAACTATTGGTTGTTGTCTCTATAATTTTCCCTAACCTATTTTTATTCTCATAAATGTTTATTTCACCATTTTTGAAATGCATATGTATTAGTGCTTTAAATTATTATCTTTATAATTTATCCTAGTTAAGTACATACTATGTATTAGGGCTTGAAATGCACCTTTTGAACTTTATAATCCTAATTAAGCACATTAAGCAAACATTATGGCTCATGTTTTAAATGTCTACCGAAAAAGTTACTTTACATTTTTCTTTTTGGGCCAGTCCAATTAGAGATGATTTCTCAAAAAGATTGGCTCTCACAAGAATGTCATAATACATAATGTTCTTTGGACATCTCCAATGTTAGTTGAATTGAACAATTATTCAAAATCTTAATGGATGTTTGTTATTTCTCACAAAACTCAAGTAATGTGGATAGAATTTCGAACCTGTGTTTTCTTGAGTTGAGATAAGGTGCCAACTCCATATACCTTAGAGTCAAGGAACAAGATGGATTAAGACGAATTAGAACTGTAGAGATTATAGTAATATTCTTTAGTTTATTTTATTCTCTAGAATATCTAGATTACCTTAATTAGTTTAGGAGTAGTAAGGTAATATTCTGTAACTTTATTTTGTTTTCATAGTTAGGCTATCAATTTCATTATAAATATGAGTTGCAACAGTCAATTGGAATAATATAAATAAAGTATTCAAACCTAAACACTAGTCTCTACTTTGTTTTGGCATTATTAATTTCTTCATGGTATCAGAGCCAATGGTATTTTCTGGGCACCTATAATTGGTCCACCATATCTGCTTAAATCCTAAAGTTAAGGAATATACACATGGGAATCCTGTTAACATCAATGACGCCACGATTGCAACCGAAGTGGTTAAACACCAACCACGACGTCTCAACCACTATTTTTCTCTTCCCGATGTTAAAACTTAGATTCAAATCATTGAATACTCACTCACCTTCTACGTTTTTAAAAACCCCTCATTACCGAATATCTTATACTTTGACAGAAACAAATCGGTCATTTTTTTGGTGGCCTGCGTTAAGGGGTGGTCGACTGGTCGTCACAAATTTCTCGGTATCCCGATTCGGCGGCAAGACCTCTCGTGGAAAACATTCTCCGTTGAAGAAACACCGAATGTCAAGGTTGCGAAAACCAATGAGCAGACCATACTTCATAGAAATGAATGGAAGTCATTAAAAGCTCAGTAGAGAAGAAAGCAAACTTAAAAATGAGGGAAAAGGAAGAAGCAGAATTTAGGAAATGCTTGTATATGGCGGCACTGACAAATACAACATGCCATACTCTAAATTCCCAAATAAACCTAAATGGGTCTTTTAAAAATATTTGCCCGGGAACCCATACTCTTTTTATTTCCAAAAACCACAGCGTAGAAGGATTGGGTTTTAATTTGTAAAAAATCTTTGTCTCCTTAAATTTTCGATTTTGGGGGCCACAGACACAATGACATATGACCCGTCAGACATTGAATCGCTCTATTAACTCCTGATAGTTGTATTGTGCAAGATGTTCGGACATGGAAAATTATTGGGGGTGGTACTGAACGGGGAGGCTTGTACTATGTGGATGAGGTGACTCAAAAGGGTCACACTTTGCTTGTTCATGGGTCTCCAGATTATCAATTGTGGATGTGGCGTCGTCATCTAGGCCATCCTTTATTAGGCTACCTAAAACGTCTCTCTCCATCTCTAAATAATTGTAACATACCCTTGAATTGCGAAGCATGCGTCCTAGCTAAAAGTCATAAACACACTTATTTTCCAAGTCTGACCCATAGTATAAAACCATTTGAATTGATTCACTTTGATGTTTGGGGTCTAGCTCCTAAGTCTAATACACATGGTTTCTCGTATTTTGTTTTATGCGTGGATCATTGTACTCGCATGAGTTAGTTTTACTTCTTAATACACATTCTGAGGTCTTTGATGTTTTCGTGAAATTCCATACCATGCTCATAACTCAATTCCAAGCCCAATCTCAAGTTATCCGATTATACAATAGATTAGCTAAAAAAGAGAGTTATAAAGAAGCAAAACAAACGGCAAAGAAAAGCGGTAGCTAAGGCAAAAAGTCTTGCGTTGGAGGACATGTATCAAAAGCTTGATACCAAAGAGGGGAAGAAACATATTTTTAAGCTGGTAAAAGTCGGGTCTAGGCAGAGGCAATACTTAGGGACAGTGAACTACATCAAAGATGTGAGTGGGCGAGTGCTCCTTAGATAAGAGGACATCAAAAGGAGGTGGCATCAGTATTTTTCCCAACTACTCAATAAGACTACAAGGGTATATGAGGAGGATAATCGACAAACTTTGGACTTTCATAGTACGCGTGATCATGAACCGACTAGTGATATTAACACAGAAAAATTAGGAGAAGCTCCCAAAAAGATGTGGAGAACAAAGCCAATCTGATCCCTGATAACATTCCGATTGAGGTGTGGAGGTGTTTAGGAGAGGAGGGCATTCGATGGCTGACTAACCTCTTTAATGTCATCCTGAGATCAAGCAAGATGACAGAAGAATGAAACTTCTAAGCCATACAATGAAATTGTGGGAAAGAGTTATTGAAAGGAAGATAAGACACGAGACGATGATTAAGGGGAACCAATTCGGCTTCATTCCTAGAAGATCAACACCCGAGGCTATCCATCTTTTGAGGAGACTGATGGAAAAGTATATGGAGCAAAAGAAGGATTTGCATATGGTATTCATCAACCTGGAGAAAGTGTATGATTGCATACCACAAAGCATCGTCTAGAATAGCCTCAAGGATAGAGGTATTTCACAGAGGTACATTGAGTCAATACGGGACATGTATGATAGAGCATCGATCATCATTTATATACCGGTTGGTATGACTGAGTCCTTTCCAGTTAAGGTGGGTCTGCAATAGGGATCAACATTAAGTCCTTTCATTTTCACGACCATTATGGAGGAAATCTCTAAGTTTATTTGGGAAACCGTACCATGGTGCATGCTTTTTGCTGATGATATCGTTTTGGTTGCTGAAACCAAGGAGGAGGCCAATAGTAAACTCGAAGAGTGGAAGGAAACTCTAGAGAGTAAAGGGTTGCACATAAGTCGAACGAAGACATAATATTTGCGATGCAACTTCAGTGGGACAGAACTGAATGGTGAGCTAAAGGTGACCATAGGGGGAGAAGTTGTTGCATGCACATCAAAGCTCAAATATTTGGGATCGGTAATACAGAGTAATGGAGAGATTGATGGAGATGTTACTCATCGTATAAAAGCGGGTTGGGTCATGTGGCGAGCAGCAATCGGGGTGCTTTGTGATAAAAAGTTTCCTACTAGACTAAATAAAAATTCTACAGCGTTGCTATTAGGCCAGCTTTGTTATATGGGATATAATGTTGGTCCGTAAAGAAGGTCTTCGAGCAACGGATTGAAGTAACAGATATGCGTATGCTGAGGTGGATGTGTGGTCACACAAGGAATAAAATCAGAAACCAGGAGATTAGGGAGAAGTTAGGGGTTGCTCCTCTCTTTGCAAAGATGCGTGAGAACAGGTTAAGAAGGTTTGGGCATGTGCAGAGGAAGACTTATGATGCCTCGGTGAGAAGGGTTGAATGCATAATAGTGGAGGGTATGAGAAGTAGAGGGAGACCTAGGAGAACGTGGGAACAACAAGTTAAAAAGGACTTACACGACCTAACCCTCACCAAGGACCTGACCAGGGATAGGAGCAGTTGGAGGCGCCTTATTCACGTCTCAGACTACTGACTATGTCCCTCTCACCTACCGTCCTTTTATGCCTTGCCTTACCTTTCGCTCTTTTAATCGTCTATATGTAATACCTTATGTTTTACCTTTATTCTTTCATTTTGTAGTTTATTTTTATTTATTTATCATATATTTTCTATGGTTAACGAGTGTTGTAAGTTGCAGGTTTACGGGTTACCGTAGGTTTCACTCTTAGCGAAGATCTTTTTTGAGCCAGGGGACTCTTTATGGGTATGAGCTTGCCATCGTTCTTCCCTCTCCAGAAAAAATCTCACTACTTCAAAACTCCCTTGGAAACACTTTAAACCCATACTACTATTCTATCTTCTCATTTTTTATCGCCACGAGTATTTGGTTGTGTTGTATACCTTCACCTTCCCAAACAAGCTCGAAACAAACTTGAACCTCGTGTTGTTAAGTGTGTGTTTATTCGATATGGGGTGAATCAGAAAGGTTATCGATGTTTTGATCTAGTCCATAAAAAACTCTATACCACCATGGGCTATGGCTTCTTTGAGAGTTCACCATCCCCAACTTAGTCCTCAAGGGGAGACTGTGACTATTGCTATCAATCTAGATCCTATAATTAATCAGGACCCTACAGAGCAAGTTGGTAATCCCACAGCTATTGTCACTGAAGATATAATACAACCTCCTCCTCAGACTGCTCCTACTATGTCTGATGCATCTAGTGAACAAGATATTCTCCCTGATCCTTAAGAGGAGGTAATATCTGAGCCCAAAACCTTGATTGATACTACTAATGGTATATCCAGTGTTATTGAGTAACCATGCTGATATGAGCTCCCCCCTCCCCCAAGAAGTACTAGGGGGGTTCCTCCAAGGAGGTATGATGAAGAATTTGAATCCCAGAGGTCTCGATACCCATTAGTCGAGATGAGACTGGAAATATGGCATAGACAACAATAGCCTTCATGAAATCCCTGTACTCAGATTCCTTACCTCATAATACTGAAGAAGCTCTCTGATATCCAAGGTGGAAAAAGACAATGAAAGTTGACATTACATCTCTTAAAAGGAACAATACATGTGAAAGGTGTATGTTACCTAAAGGGAAGAAAACTGTGGGATGCAAAAGGGTGTACTCAATAAAGTATCATGCCGATGGAACATTTGAGAGATACAATGCTCGCCGTGTAGCAAAAGGATACACTTAGACGCACGGAATTGACTATTCAGAGACAATCTCTCCTGTTGCTAAGATTGACACTATCAGGGTTTTGTTCTCAATAGTTGCGAAAAAGGATTGGCTGTTATATCAGTTTGATGTTAAAAATGCTTTTCTCTATGGTGAAATTAAGGAAGAAGTGTATATGCAAGCTCCACCTGGTTTCTCTAAGTCATTTGCACAAGGAGAAGGATGTAGACTCAAGAAAGCTTTATATGGTCTTAAACAATCTCTAAGGGCCTGGTTTGGTAGGTTCACTACTGCAATGAAGAAATTCGGCTATATAAGCAGAGCAACTCAGATCATACTTTATTCTTAAAGAAGGAAAATGGTCAGATCACATGCCTAATCATTTATGTTGATGACGTGGTCATAACTGGAAACAATGAAGAAGAAATCAGTAATCTCAAAAAGGGTTGTTTATGGAGTTCGAGATGAAGGATCTAGGGAAATTGAAGTATTTTCTCGAAATTGAAGTCTTTAGATCAAAGTGAGGAATCTTTATCAATGAGAAGAAGTATATTATAGACCTCTTGACTGAAACTGAGATGCTTGATTGTAAACCAGCTAAGACTCCAATCGTCGCCAGTCACAAACTCTAAACAAAACAAGGAGGAGAACCAGCAGACAGAGAGAAATACCACAAGTTGGTGGTAAAACTTATTTACTTGTCTCACACTAGACCAAATATCTCATATGCAGTTAGAGTTGTAAGTAGATTCATGCATCTTCCTCAGATTCAACACATGGAGGCTATTATAAGAATCTTGAGGTATTTAAAGGGTACAAGTAGTAGTGGAGTCTTCTTTGGGAAAAATGATCACCTTAATCTTATGGTCTATACAGATGCTGACTGGGCTGGTGATCGAAATAGTAGAAGCAAAAGGTGGTAGCACTCGCAAGTGTTGAGGCAAAGTTTGGAGGGGTGGCAAAGGAATAACAGAGATACTATACGGCTCAAGAAGCTTTTATGTGAATTGAACTTTCCACCAACAGAAACATGCAAACTATATAGTGACAATCAGGTTGCAATCAATATCTTAGAAAATCTGGTACAATATGATCGAACAAAACATGTAGAGATCGATAGACATTTCATAAAGGAGAAGCTCGAAAAACAGATTATCAACCATCCTCATTTAAAGTCAAAAGATCACCTTGTCGACATCATTACAAAGGCCGTCACAGCTGAAGTCTTTGAAAGTACTTTGACCAAGTTAGGCATTGAAAATCCTATTACCTAACTTGAGGGGTAGCGTAGAAATTATAGAGATATTATGTAATATTCTTTAGTTTATTTTATTCTCGAGAATATTTAGATTACCTTAATTAGTTCAGTAAGTTTCATGGGAGACGGTCTATTCTATAGACGGAATCCATGAAGCCCAGCCCAAAATATAACATAGTATATTTGGGGTTATAATAAATTATTTCGGGTTATAATAACTTATATTTGGGGTTATAGAATAGTATATTCGAGGTTATAATACCTTACATTTAGGATTATAACATAATATAATTGATATTCTAATAAAAAAAAATCAGTTAAGGGAAATGGGTTGGCCCAATTTTATGGTCTATCCTATAGACCGTCTCTTGTGAGATTTTGTGTAATTAGTTTAGGAGTATCAAGGTAATATTCTATAGCTTTATTTTGTTTTCATAGTTAAGCTCTCAATCTCTTTATAAATATGAGTTGTAACGGTCAATTGGAATAATACAAATCAAGTATTCAAAACCTAAATACTAGTCCCTACTTTATTTCCGCATTATTAATTTCTTCAAGAACGACTAAATAACAATTCGAAAATTTTAATTGAAGAGAATTATATACATTTTATTTTACATTATAACAAACCTATAACTTGACATTTACAATATCATTGAAATGTTACTATGTAACAATATGAAACAAGTTCAAATATCACCAATGTTGATTTCAGAAGTGCAATTGTATCTACATATGACTTGGTGATACTTGCACCCAATCACCTCAAAAGCTTTGAACCAATGCTCAACGACATCCAAGAACTGACCACATCGACAAGGTGCTCAAGCTCCTTTGAAGATTCTGCGCGAAGAATCTGAGAGTCCAATCCCATTCCAAGCGATGTGCTAACATCCTTGGCCACTGTCTCCCATGGAGTTCCTGCAATCAAATTTGATAAAAGCTCACCTCCACGATTTACTGCATCGGACATTGCAGGAGGAACATCAGGAAGAGCCTGTAGAATAATAAAGAAAAGAGAAAGAAAATGATAATTAACCCCAATTATGAATGCCAAAAAGATCAATCAAAATAAAGACAAGTCATAAACAGTCATGGAAATACAGAACGATTAAGATGTAAAAATACTTCAACAAGATTCACCTGCTGCAGAGGTGTGCCATGATCGCCAGGCAGAGCACGAATTGACAAATCCAGCATTGAGCTAATGCCAGAGTCAACACTCAGCACTTGAGCCAGTGTTGAAGTTTCATCAATTATATCGTCTTTAAACTTTATTAGAAGATTTCTGTTTACACCATAGTATGCTTTTATCTGAAACACTCCATAATATTAATTATCTCACATATGCAAGCAGAACATAATGAAGATGGATAATTCACTTACAAGGCGTCGAGTTTCTTCAGGTTTTGGATTGAAGTTCTCCCTTCCTTTAGCCAAGTCCATATACAAGGGAGGAAGTTGCTCAAATAGGGGAAGAACCTGCTTCATGATAGGAGGGCTAAGGCTCTCCAATTGCTTTAGAGTTGTCTCTGCCTATTACACAGCACCTAGTATTTAGTAGTGAATCTTGAAAGCATTTAACAACAGCAACTAGCGCATATATATTTAAAATAGGAGGGCACACGAAATAAACTAAAATTCTCAAACCCACAGCACACAGGCTAGAAAAAAAAAAACAAAAAGAAGAAAAACCAAGAAATGACATTGAGCCGCAAAAAGTTTCCTGATACATTCCACTACAACTCTTGGTGAATCTCAAACAATAATGCCAAGCAGATTCTACCAACTCCGAATTAATAATGACTACCACACAAAAGTGAGTTCCTAGGACATATCCACAGTTATCGTAGACTACTTAAAGTGATTGATATACTCAGCCACTTTGCATCACTTGTTTAGTTATAGTTGACATATCATTTTTAGTCATGACGCATGGGCTAAGAAGGGGACTAGAGGTATACTAGGATATCCATCTCCAAAACACTCACGCTGAAACGTATATCCAAAAAGCCTACAGTTCCAACGTGCCATTTCAAACATTCACAAGCCCTTCATCTCCTTGGCTATCCCTTCCATTCTCATAAATTGCCAACCTGCTCGTCGGTACCTGCGTGACCAAAGGCAATGAGCGAAATCTCCCTCCCCTCAATTTTTTCTTGTGCAATCGAATGCCTCCTAAATAAATAGGATTTGGCCATATCTTTTAATTATTTTCCAACTATTAGCAAGTTGGGGATAATATATATTTATTTACCTCATATTTTTTTTTTATAATTATTGCTAAACTAATACTTCTGGTCTCTTGTTTCTTCTAATTCCAATTTTTATTACTAGGGACTAGAGCTTCTAAAAGAAAGAACTCCTCATTTAATTTCGGAAAATTACTGCTCATTATTTCAAAAAAAAAAAAAAAGATAACTTTTGCAATTGGATCTGCAAATAGCCTTCTGACACTCGCATTTAAGGGGTAAAATTCATTCACTAAAGAAAGTAGTAACATCTCAAAAATACAGGAAAACAATATTCAATAATTCCAATTATGAACTTGTGCTATAAATACTCTTAGGTATTACTTACTCCAAGCCTGATCGTCTCCGATGATGCTAGCTGTGATAAAAGTGGCCCCATGCTTTGAGTCATCGGAAGGAAAACAGGTGAAAATAGTGGAATAGCATCAGTTGGATCCTGTCAGCACATAAGTTGATCTCATTTAAAAAAAAAAAGGAGAGAGAACAAATGGAATTGAGTATCGTTCAAAGTTTAACTCAATAAGTACTTGGCTTAGTAAATGATGACTAACAGTGTAACAAAATGGATGAAAATAGGATACACCCTCAAAAGATATGGAAAATAGAAGATTTAGTCCACTGTATATTACTAATGCAATACAAAAACGGAAATCTGGCAACTTTTTTTTCTTAGAGAAATTAGGTCAACGAAAACCAGGAAACTAGGGCAAATCTTTTTGGCGAGGTGGTCTGTTCACACAGAGCTTGTCAACCAAATAAGGAAAACAAGAAGTAGCCACTGATTACAAGTTACAATTGTACATCTGGTTCATTGAATAGGTTCCAAAATGCCAAGAGTATGATTAATCATGATGAGATCAAAGGCATATTCATTACTCTTGCGAGTCCTTGGCATGTCAAAACTTGCATCTTCAAATTTGAAATCTTTAAGTAAATCCATAATGAAAATTTCAAGTGAATTCAAGCAAGAGACCATTTGTTTGAAGAATTTACCATTTAAAGATAAAGTCCAAAAGACAACTGTCAGGGTTGAGGGTACTACACAATAGTAAATCAAATGAGACAAGCCTCTTTATGAATAACATCATGATTGAGAAATCCACGGTCTGGTAAAACTTTGCATCACTCAAGTCTTCATGCCAGGTAGCTGTGGAAAATGTTGTGTACCTAAAAAACTTTCCACGTTGTTGCCAAGTTAAGCATGATGGTAAGTTGAGGAGCTTCAGGTTTTCAGGTAATAAGAATAAAATACTACTTTAATCATAATCAGCTATGAAACTGAATATTAGCATCACTCTTACTCCACCCTTGCAGCCAAGAATACGTGATTTTTACCCTTTGTCTAACTCATAAAGACTGCTTCCATGTGTTCATGGTTTTGCAATAAAGGCCATTTGCATTTAATAAAATTCATACAAATATATTGTTTGTACAAGTGCAGGGGAGAGTTTATGTGCAGGGAGAGTTTCATGCCAAATTAGAGAGCTTCTTATCAGGGGCTGGTTCTGGTCTGGGGCCAGGTGC
Source organism: Amaranthus palmeri (assembly GCA_019776075.1). NCBI lineage: Eukaryota > Viridiplantae > Streptophyta > Magnoliopsida > Caryophyllales > Amaranthaceae > Amaranthus > Amaranthus palmeri. Next base: position 1,015,473 of record JAAKBH010000032.1, on the reverse strand, counting down.
TGTTTATAAGCAGCCTTTTGGGTTGTGCAAGGGTCTGCAGGTTAGGCCTGCTGGGCTGCTGGCTAGGGCTGCTGGGTCTGTTGGAGCTGAAGGTTGTATTTGATGGTCTTGCTGCCTCAGCTGATCTGCCTGTTGTTTCTTCTGTGGCAGGGGCTGACTGCTCTTGCTGTGCTGGGTTGGGGTGAGCTGCTGTGGGTTGCAGGGGCTATCTGGTGCTGGCCCTGTCTGCTGCTGGTGTCTGTTCTCCTGCCGGCTGTTGTGGGGCTGCTATTGGTATCTTTAGTTTCTGCTAGCTGTGATGGGGCTGATGCAGGGGTCTTGCCTACTACTGGTTTGGTTGCGAAGCAGCAGGTTTGGTCTCTTGTGCGATGGGTAGGATCAGTTTTATATTTAGGTTGTTCTAGTGTGGTCCTGTGTCTTCTTATGTCTGTTTGTACATTTTGTTTGTGTTGTTGTGTGACGTGAGTTTTACTTTTGGGTGTTATCTGCTTTTGGCGAATGGGTTTTGGTGCAGGGGTTTCCCTAAAGGTAGCTTGTTCGGTTGGATGTGTAGCCTGCGCTGCAGGTGTGCTTTACTTGGGATGAAACCAAGTCAAAGCTTGTTCGGTTGGATGTGTAGCCTGCGCTGCAGGTGTTCGGTTTCCCTAAAAGAGTCAGGTTTGCTCCAAATTTAAAAATTAAGAACATGAGCTATGGTTTACTTTTCAGGTATAATAGACCCTCAGATGTTAATTTTAATTCACAACGAATCTCCAGAAATCATAGGTTGGAAAATTTGTCCTCTAAGAATTACGAGAAGCACCTGGTGCCATGAGGTGGCTATGAGCTTGATCTTCTATCACACAAGAAATTCATGAAGACTTTTTCCATATTCTTGTTGATCATCAGAGTTTTAAAGATACAGAACCCCTAACACAGCTTTATAACACTTAAAGATGTGCATTGTACATTAATCATTTGCAAATGCAGGCAATGCATATTTCTTAAGAACATATTGATGCTTTATGGCATCCTATACTCCAATAAATTTGTAGATTCGTAGTAGTTGAGGAGAATTTTTGAGAGTTCATAAAGTTTTTGTCTAAAAAACAATTGTTGAATAATGATTAAATATGTGATTCAATGAGGAAACAACACTAAGCATCTCACACAGTCAAGTCCTAAGCTTCAAGAAAACACAACTAAGAACATTGAAACCAAGAGGATACTTGATTCAAGCAATTCAAGGGCTCCATCAGAGAATGATTGAGCACCAAACATAAATATTTTCCCTCGGTCCCTCTATCCCATTGAATTGGCCGCAATTTTCCTCAAAAGCTCTCACACGAGGAAATTAATTGTAGCAAAGTCAATGATGTAGAAGGAGTAGTCAATAACAAAGAAGCACCTTAAGAAAAATGGATGGGAATAAGAAAGCACTTTTGAAAAGAAAACACAAAGTATTTGAGATAATACATTCCCTAAGCTTAAAAGCTCATTTGTGTATTCATCAAAGTATTATAAGGAAAGGTCTTCATGGCGTTAATTGTGACAAAGAAAACAACCCAAGGATCTTAGTTGTAGGCAAGTATTATAGATACGGGTGGAAAAAAATGTACTCAGTATAATATATATAATGGTTCATGTAGCCAAACCCATACAGTTGGGATTAAGCCTTTGGAATTTTTGTGGCTAAGAGACCGTAGCCCCTAGGATTAGGATGCAAATTAGATACCTTAGATTACAAGACAAGAAAGCCATCAACATTAAGTAAAATGGCACCGTAACACAAAGCACATGTATGGATGGCAATGGGTCGGATTAGGACCCAGACAGACCCAAATATGATTAAAGGAGGATCCAGATCTGAATCCGGACCACGAGTAAAATGTTTTAGGACCCAGATAGATCCAACATCCAAGTGATTCACAAGCTTGTAACCCAGGTTCTCCTATATGCTCAACAAAGTAAGTTGGTGATTTCAGATGAGTGAGATATGTGCATGGCCAACCTAGCAAGATAATCTTAGATGAACCAAATATGTGAGACAGTCACCTGATGAGTACTTGTGTAAGTACAACTCCACTTTGTACAGTTCAACTTAAAACTAAAAATAGTTGGTCAGTTTTCTGCATGTGACATCATTGGAAAAAACATAGACGCTACTTTCATCTCCAGGAGGAATCACTATTTGATAAGTGTTTGTACACCTTATGAACTCCAAATATAGCACTTTCATGAACCACGTATTTGGTGCTGTTTGAAATGAAATTTGCCGGCAAGGTTTGCGTAGCAACCATGCCTAGCCTTCTGAAGCATATCTATACTATCAAACATATCCATGAGTGTCAATAAAACCTTTATTAACCACCTATGGCACATAAGCTAAAATACAACCAACGCAACGGTCGTTTTGAAGCCAACCTATCACCTTATTGAATGACCATCCATTATAGATACTTTGTAGATTTTTTTCTTCTGTAAACTAATTGCATCAGCTTTCCTAAGTATACTAGTCAGAAGCCTGGGCTGAAACCTTTCCCCTTAGACCCAGACATACTTACACAATCACATATGATGTGATGAACTGGATAATCAAAAACAGTTTCAAAACAGTTTCACAATCCCTTAAGACGAAGTAGAACAAAAAACAATAGTCTAAACTTAGAAATTTTCCTAAGCAAAAGAGAATATAATTGTAAATACTATGTTACATTTTCAATAGGGTATCCATTTTTTGATTTTATTGTATAAACACATCAAATGTAATGTATATTAATGGCAAGTACCTTGTTATTGAATGCCATTAAGATGTTTCCTTTTCGTTGAACAGCATACCTTGACCCTGAAAACCACATCAATCTAATTAACAATGGGAAATTGGAAATCAATCAAATATCCAACGATACAAATTCAATGTACAGTCATATACCAATTAATAGGTGAAGAACTGAGCCCAGTGAATGCCCAATGCCAAAAGTAGGCAGTCCCTCAGCCTAGAATAGTAACAGTATAAGTAATGGTAAAAGAAACAATCAAAGCTTAAGAGAATTATTGACTAACTTTTTCTTGTAGACGCCGAAAACTCCGGTCAAACTTAAATTGCACCTCATCTGCAATAGAAAAGTGATCGAAACCACTAGCATATGGTGTTGCAATCACCAATACACCCCTGTGACATTAAAAAGAGTTCTATAATTTTCCAAGTGTAGTTAAGATACACAAAGAAACCTAAAAAATTAAAGCTTCATCCTGATGTAAAATCCAATCAATCATAGAATGAAAGTACACATACTTTTCACAAAGGCTTTCAAGAAACAAACGGTAAGCAAGCTGTGGAGCAGCTCCCACAAATATGCCACCAATAAAATGTACAACAGACCATGGTTTTGAGTGTCGTGGTTCCAGCACCCAAGCACCCTGAAACACCAATGATTAGCCAAACTTGCAAATCTATAGTAATCATACGCATAAGGAATATACTTGTCCAAAAGCAATTAACGAATGCATTTGAATTCTCTCATAAAACATTTTATACGTGTGTCCATGAAATCCAACAGAATTTGATGTCCTTGCAAGCACAAGGGATGGAAACCTAGAGGATTGAAGTCTCTTCATATAAAATTGAATCACCTTGTCCTTGATAGATATTCCTTTAACTATTTCAACATACCAATGTTCAAAAGAAATTACTTTCAAAAAAGACCGACCTTTTGTAGTTCAAGCAAACACCTTTTAATAGCGACGATAGACTAGCAAATGCATACAAAAATAAGCTTTCAGTTCGATTAGCAGAAAACAATCTCAAACTAGAATGGTCTCAACATTTCTATTTTAATAGAAGAACTACTAGTTAAGCAAGCAATCTGATTGTATAACTTCTTAAATGAGAACTTTTGGCAATAGTGACGGCCGCATCAAATATGTGTTACAAACAATCTCAAAGATGTGTTACTAATACCTTCTTTACAAGGAAGTCCAAATACAAAAAAAAATAAAAGTGATATCCGTCTTTCGTAGACTGTGACTATTGCACCATTTTAATAGATGATTGTCCTCAATGTTAGTTCCGTAAAATGTTTATCATAGAATAGGAAAGAAATATCCATTTCGTAAATGTTTTGTTGAAAGAATCAAGATCAATTTTTTTGAAAAATACAAATATACAATTGACAATAAAGCATGAAGTCATGTATGGTTCATCAGAGCCAAAAATTTATAGTTTTTTTGTTTCAGATTATAATGAACTACTATAAATCGGCTCATTAATTCATGTTTGTATAACGGGGCATTTGAAAACAATCTCTGTTTGTACCAGGGTAAGGTTTCATCATTAGCAACTTATATGTTTGGAAATGAGCTTTCAACTCAACTATCAAATTTCGTTAAGCACCCTAGACTTTGAATTAGTTTACGAAGTACTGATATTTTTAACATATCCCAAAAATACTATTCGTCTAAAAGAATAATGTAGAGTAAGTATTTCTCCAGAAATTGATTAATTATTAACTTTCATACACTAAGTTTGCGACAAACTATATTGTCTACAAGCAATTAACACTTTGAAATTATACGGGAAATTTCAAAAAGTTATGCCACCAAAAGATATTGTATGAAGCATTATAATCTATATTCGATTGCACTACCACCAAAAAATATGAAATGATGATATATATGTAGGAGACATATATGAAACCCATGAGAAGAATAGTCATACAGATAAAAGTGTATGACAAGAAATATTCTAAAGCGGACAAAAAATGTGTTATACTTTGAGTTAACAGCCTACAAGAGGATGGAATATAAATTGATTGGGGGGTGGGGGGGAGTATAAGGACTCTAAGCTTACAATTAGAAGTTGATGATGTGTCAATATTGTCAAAATTCTCATAAATCCTTTCTTAAGTAAAGATAGCTTGAAATTAATGAAACAGAAATAGGAACGTGTCAGAAGCTTGAGATCTAGTATCAGAGAATTCAAAGATTCAATGGGAAATCCAACAAATACGCATAGAATCGAGCAAATGGAGCAAGAAATGGCAAATTTGAAAGAGAAAGTCTCGAATCAGATTAATAATAAATGCTTTGCGATAGAGGCACGAGTGGGGAAGAACCGAAGATGCAAGAATCAATAGAGCAAATCTTGAACAATCTTGTTGAAGGACAGTCAAAACTATTGAAAAGAGGATCCCATACCCATAAAAGACAGATTGTCGCAAGTAAAGGTGGATATGGAGGAGATGGTCAGAACAAAGAAGAAGGTAATTACAATTACTCACATGATAATTTTGGGGGATCTTGGAGGTTTAGAAAGTTGGACCTACCATCTTTGATGGAAAGAACTCGGATGGGTGGATCTTGAAGACTGAAAAGAACTTTTTTTATCGGCTAAGTGAGGAAGAGAAGAGGCGGAGGCACTTTTATGGTATAAATGGGAAAATGGAAGGATACCCTTAGTAACATGGAGGGGCTTAAGGGCACTGATTCTCAAATGTTTCATGCCGGAAGAAGGAGGACACTTAATTGAATTGTGTGGTTTGCGATGAAGGTGACCCATTTGGAAAGAATTCTAGAAGCAATGATGATCGGAGCCTTCTTATGAGGGCTTTAGGAAAATGTCAAGGAGTTGAAAGTCTTAGGCCCAACTACCCTTGAGGATAACATGGAATGTGCTGAAAGAATTGACCATAGGTTGAGAGCCCAATCTTAGTTGGGAAGGAGGTTTTCTACATCCTCTAATAAAATTCTAAACCCACGATTTTACCAATACACCCAAACTCACCACTCCACCAGAAATACCCTTACATAGCTATAAAAACTTATAGGAAGTAAAAATATAAACTAAGGATTATAAAAATAATTGGAATAATTAAACAAAGAATCTTTTACATTCATCTAAAAGGATTACATTCAAAAATGAAGATTATGTTTTCTACTTACATGTGTATCAATATCAATATTAATATCAATACAAAAAGTGTAGTAACTCACCAATTTGATTATATTTTCCATAGGTTGCTTTAAATATAAGTCATGATTTCAATCCTAACTAGCTCTTAACCTCTGGAATGTGAAGAAGAGTGTATCACAGATTTCATGAATATTAAATGGCAAAAAGAAAATTTAACTTATTAATAAATAAAGTCAACTAAGAATCTATAACCAAGTACAATGGAAAAATGTCGGAAAAAAAAAGCATAGGTAAGGCACCTCAACTTCACTCCAATTGCTAGATCCACCCCAAGCATCTTGTGATTGCCTTACTAAATCTGTAATCAATCTGCAAGGCTAAAAAAGTACCATTGGTTTTGGAAATCCACAAACTTGAACATATGATGATTAGAAACCATATGAAAAGTAAACAGTGGACAGATACAGTCATTAGTTAGTACCCTCAAGTGTTCCCTAGAAGAATCATTTTCATTTTTATCTTCAAAGAAAACTAGAGATGACCTATTTCTTATTGGTTAAACAACCAACATCGCGTCTTGAGTATATTGAGAAATAAGGCCAAGATGTCTCATAGGGTCAAGATTCACGACTTCTTATTATTACTTTAATTCCAACTCATGCAATCCTATTTTAACATAATCATCTCTATATAATAGAAGCCTAGGAACATTTATCCACAAGGCTATTAAAAAATGATTCGCATGGAAAACTATCATTAAGAATAGATTAAACAATCCGCCGCCAGTAAAATAAAGGACAACAGAAATAAATATAATAGTGAGCTTATAACATACAGTAGAAACCTAATGAGTGAACATAGATTACGATCCCTATGTTATTCAGAATGTCCAATAATCAAAGCATGTTGGTATTTAGAGAACTCGCTGATTGGTTTTAATTTTTTAATGACTTGCTATTATATGATGTATAGATACGAGTAAATTATTTCATGTTCATGTGCTTACTCCAAGACAGAATGTGTGCACACGTGCTGGCTATGTTACTCGGACTCACGCATTTCGCCACCTACCTGTGTGGTACGGATGCCGGTGTCGGATACGTGTTTGGTACACCATGGTGTAAAAACAAGGCCATATCACATCTCGTCGATCGTGTTGTAAAGGTTTTTAAAAACAATAAAACAATATTTCTCGCATTGTAAGGGTGTAAAAGAACCCCATTTTGGGCCGTATCAAGAGATATGTTTTGATTTCACCCGATATTTAGGTGCTACGATAAACGCATCACTCTCGAAACTGCATCGCCATTTCGTTACAACGATCGCAACTGTTACTGCATTTTTACTTTATGGGTATGCCAGAATGAACATGGGTACTACAGGAACAAAATCAAAAAACCCTAGAAGGAAAGATTTGCAATTTGGATGTGGAATTGTCAAAAAATTTTGTTGAAAGTTTAGGGTTTTTGATCGAAAGGAATGACAAAAGTAGTGGCATGGCCAATATTTGATCTTCACCTTCACCAAAGCCTTCATCGAAGACTTTTCATGGAGCCTTCATTGCGGTTTTGAGGAAAGACAGAGAAACTATCTCTATAACTGGTTTGTATTGGAAAGAGAAGTATTAAAAATAGGTGAATCACTTACTTTAATAAAAAAAGAGGTTTTGCATTGAAAATAAACGCACATAGGATAGTGAAGTTTTCTGTTTCTAGCTGCCAACCACATAATTTTTTCTAATTCTTTGCAATTTTCTGTTTTTTTTAATGAACTAACAAACTTTGTTGGCCATACTTAATGTTGTTTGGTTTTTTTGTTTTTTCCTTTTCTGTCTAATGTAAAGTGTGTAATTAATCAAAAAATTATTTTTTCATTTGAATTGTTTCGTACGTGGGCCTTTAAAACATAGCTTATGGATAATAAATTGAAATACCTCAATTTTCTTTACCCAGTACATGATGTATATTAGTATTTTATTTTTTATTTTTCAGTATCCCCGTTCTTGTTTCCATAATAAGATGGTGTCCTTATATCCTTAAATTTAAAAAATGGCGTACCGGACACTAGGATCTGCACCTGTATCTGATACTCTTACTCGAGTCCAAGTAACTAGGATCGAAATATAGGTCACATTGGCTACAAAATTGTTTAACACAATCACGACCTAAATCGTATCTTTGCACTATGCTTTCACCTTCCACAAAGACCCTTGGATTTAGCTCCTTACGGCACCTTATGACTTATAAAACTAAGTTTTTGCAGCAATCACACCAAGGTTTTGTGCAATTGTTGACTTCAATGTGTGCAAGAAAAGAGGAGCAAGTGCAGAGAAAAACAAAGTCACAGATTTGATCAGAAGGATTATGATCTGTGATCAATACCTTTCCAATCCACAGGTTTGGTTGCGCAAAGATCTCCCTCAAGATTCAAGGCTACACTCACCAAGATTCTTGTGTAGGGAAAACTAAACCAAGCTTCTTGTTTCACTCGCAACATGCCTTGCTCAAAAATAGAATTGAAGAACTCAACACTCTAACATTGATGAACTCAGAGATATTTTGTTATTGAGAAGAAATGAATGAGTTTACAAAGAGAATAAAACGCCTATTTATAGATAAGGCTCCTACCAAGAACGAGCCACAATTTCAAAGGCACATGACAAGACTCAAATATAACGGCTATAAACTAAACAATGCCTAACAACTAAACTACCCTCCTTGATTTATTATAAGTTGATGCAAGTGAGCAAACAGCAAGGGCTTTGCTGATGCGCCCATGTAGGTTGTTAGGCCTTCCCTTGATAGCCTGCTTTATTCCTTGGTTTGGTGGCTCAGCATTCTGCTCTTCCACACTAGCAGAGCACACTTGCTTTAGGCTGATCAACTTCCCCAATATTGGTCTTCAACTCAGTGTTAGTCATCTGTTCAGGATCATCAATGTTCAATGTCTTAGAGTATTGCTTAGTCAAACCCATGGGAATGCTTGGTTCAGTTTTGCACAAACAAACAAGCACCATAACTCTCAACGATCCAATCCATCTCCATCTCATCTATTTTACCTCAACCATTTTATTCACCTTGATTACCCAAGTCGAACACTTATACTGTGAGGAGGGAATGAAAAACTTACTCACCGGCCAATAGTACTACCAAACATTTAATATTCTAATGTCATTAAATGACTCTCACCTAGGCTTTGATGTATGCAACTAAACCTTATAAAGCAAAAAGGTTTTGCAATTGAGCATTGATAGCAAATATCATCTACCACTTCATTAACATCTCAAAGTATTTATAACACTTACATCAATTTTTCACTTGAAAACTTAAGCTAATGTACCCATTGATTTCAATGAAATTTTATTTATTGTTCATTTCTAAGAAATTATCATAAGAAATTTGACTATTAGTCCGTGACAATTTTTCACAATCTCACCGTGGCCCACTCGTATGGACGTGGATACCTGTGGGCTCGAGCCCACAAACCCACAAGTCAAGAGCGCTGACTTGCACATACATTCGGTGAGGTTCATTGTTTTCTAAAACCATATGGTAGTAAGAAGATTAGCTTACGCAATATATATGCAAATCAACATCCCACTATTTTATCGATGTGGGATCTTTTCTCACATGTGAAGTATTTCCAACATTGACAGCCTAATTTTCGGATTCTTATTCCAACAACACTAAAATTCCCAAATTTCCAAAAAGGATTACACGTAGGCGTGTTTGACGTGGTGATTTATGTAGTGTTAGTGTTATAAATATAATAAGGTCAAAACACAACATTTAAAATATATTATGATAAGTAGTGTTTAGTTGTTTAAGTTGTTTTCAAAACATTACAACTTTTAGCTTTTCGAAATCAAAAGTAATGTTTAAAAGTTTTTTCACAACTTTTCTAACAAAATGTAATACATCACAGATTAATACACGGTTGATACCTAACAACAGCAATTATAAGAGCTATCAACACAGCTACTTAGACAGCTAGCAGAAACAGAAAATCCAGAAAACATCATATTTTGCATTTCCAAAAACTAGTTCAATAAATAAACAAATTTCCAATTTGAGAACATAAAAATAGCAGCAAAAGTTATATCACTAAACTCAAAAGTAAATTAAATATTAAGTAAAAGTGCAGACCTTCATAGAAATAACAAAATACAAATAGAAGAAGAATTATGAATTGAAGCAAAAGAAGAAAAGGCAGACCTCTCAAAATCACGGTAAACTTGAACAGCAGTAGTCTCGGAGCCTGCACTAAGATCAGTACTACTATTTGGACTAGGACTAGGACTAGGATTCGGGCTAGGAGGATCGGGATTACAGTAAACACGAAAGCTCTGATTACGACTGTTGTGGATGGAAGAATTACAACAACGAATAGATTCGAATACTAAGCACGCAGAATTGCTGCGATTATGTCTATGATTGTGATTTTGAAGGTATGAAGATGGTGAATTCTTATGGAGTGGTGATGATGTAAACCAGGAGATTGCAGTTGCGGCCATTGTTGAGGGTTGTATCAAAATTAGGAGTTGGACTTGAAACGGAATGGCAATTTAAGGGTAGATAATGAGTCTCTAGATTTCCTGGGACTCCTCTTCTTGTGTCTTCTGTTAGCTGCTAGAACCAGAAAACATTTTTCTCCTTCTATTTTTTGTTATTAATATTAATATTAATATTAATATTAATATCTATAATTCTCTGTAATTATTACTAAAATAAAATATTATTGACATCATTATCTTTCAAGATTGTTCATGTGTCGACTTCTTATTAAAAAATTTTCCTTAAAAATTGGATAATGATGCCATTTTTATTATGATTATCTTTGATTTTACTTCTTTCTAATTTTGAGTGAGAGGGTGAGAGATTTGTTTATTTTAATTAATTTTTTTAATTTTGTTTATTTTAATATTATTTTTTTTATCTTTTTATATTGATTTACAAATTACGCTTATTGATTAAGAATTTTTGGATCTCTAATACATTAAATGATGTGACTTACAAAGTATAACATCAAATATGAATAATATTATAGTCATAATTAGAAAGCAATTAAGTCAAATATATTAATTAGGGATGATGTCATCATTAAGTTTTGAAGCTAAATTTTTTGTTGAGGTTGTGACACATAAGCACTATTAATTAGTGATTATGTCAGCGAATTTTGTTTTAGTAATAACTAGATAGTGCCCGTGCGATGCACGGTTTTATTAAATTTTTCAACAAAAATTAATTAACGTAAAGACTTACAACTATTATTAACACATATCAAATCTAATTAACACAAAAATATGTAAAATTATTTTATAAAAGTTTAAACGAAAAAAATAATTTTTGTCGTAAAAAGTAAAAAATATAATTGACTTACATAAAAATAGTCACAAAATCATTAGAATTAAGCATTTAATTTAGGAAAAATCACCCAGAATAATACGACTTTTCACTGATTTTCCGAAAATAATACGAACTTTCAATTAACCACCAATAATACGAACTTTGACATGCATTTTCTGCTGGCATACATGACCTATTTATAACCGGTAGTACAGGTCTTTTTTTGACCGTTGCTCAGCAGGTTTCAACCGGTAGTACGAACTTTCAATTAACCACCAATAATACGAGATGAAACCTGCTGATCAACGGTCAAAAAAAGAACTGTACTACAGGTTTTAAACTGGTCATGTATGCCAGCGGAAAATGCATGTCAAAGTTCGTATTATTGGTGGTTAATTGAAAGTTCGTATTATTCTTGGGAAATCAGTGAAAGGTCGTATTATTCTGGGTAATTTTTCCTTTAATTTAAATAACCAATTTTATAAATAACAAAAAATCCTAATAAAAATATATTATGTTTAACCATCTAAAAATATCCAATAGACTAAATAATACTCATTTAATAAATAAATTAAAAAGATTTTATAATAATTGAAAAAAAGAAATAATATACTCCATCCGTCCCACTTTAATTGTCCACATTTCCTTTTTGGGTTATCCCACTGTTATTGTCCACTTTCCATTTTTGGCAAAGACTTTTTACCTAATACCCCCAACTACCCCAACTTATAAATTATTTTTTTTTTTGAATTACAAGGTGGGCTAAAACCTAGGATAAATCAGAAACAATAAGATACGATATCCAAGTTGGTCCACCCAAAGACCAAACAGAACAACTAGGACTAGACAGACCCCACCGAGCCAGCCGATGCGCAATGGCATTAGCTTCTCTAAAACAGAAGGTGAAGATCGCATCGGAAAAGCCTTTTGCCAGAGCCAAGATATTGTCCATGAGCACTTGGTTATGTACAGCTCTTGAGATCGCACCATTAAGAACATTAATCACAAGCTTGGCATCACCTTCAAAGACACAAAATTTCCAGCCGTTAGAGGCAGCCATCGACAGAGCCCAGGAAATGCCTTCAATTTCAGCTCGCTCAACTTCTAAGCAATGCCCCAAAGGTTTGGCAGCAGCAAAAATAACACTTCCAGCAGAATCATGAGCCACCATCCCAATTCCAGCCCGTCCCGAGCAAGGATCAACAGCCACATTTATTGATCGGGACTTTACGTCCTTCAAATGTAATACCGCAAGTGCACGGCGTAGCTTAGTACGACGGCAAGTACGGGTCGAATCCACAGGGAATGGGGATTAAGTCAATAGCTTCTCAATCGATTAGCGAGCTCAAAAACATATAAAATGGTGTTTGGAGATGGAACTATATATAAAGCAAGAAATTTGAAATGAAAAACAAAACATAAAAGTAATTAAGAGCACAATGAACTAAGACAAAGATAAAATGATCAATTAACTTAAAGAGGCATAGGCTAGGCTTTCTCACCAAGGTAGTCCTTACTATCTTCAACCTATGGTCATGGTTATGGGTCGTTATGAGGAAGAACGTATCTTGAATACTAATGTTCTCTCTCGAGCAACAATAGCTTTCTAAAATATACTCAACTACCTATTCTCATGGAGCTAAGCATAGATTAAGACATGGAGCACACATTCATTATTTCCAATCAACACATCTACCTATTCTCATGGAGATGATTCAACCTTTAAGCATAGATTATCGTTAAAAATCGACTCTCGCCCTTAATTCAACGACACTAAACAAGATAGCAAAACCTATGTTAAACCATAAACAATACAACCAATGCCAAAGGTAAAGATAGCAATTCAAACTATATACATGGTGATCATGCCTAACCTAAGCCAAAACAAACTACTCACACATATTCATATTGAAATTATAGATTGCAATTAAGTTAAGAAGCATGGATGGATAAATTAAACTAGAATATTCTAACAAGAGGAGTGGAATAAGTTGAAGAACAACAAACATGAACATGTGAAACCAAAAGCAACAATCATGAATTGAAAACAATAGAAGCAAGGATAGAAGTTACTCTTTGATGATCAAGATGGATGAATGATTCAAGGTAATTCCTTCCAAAAGCTTCAATATAATACACCAATGATTGAAGAATCCAAATTGCAAAGTATTACAATAGGTGATGGAATCAAGTTTATAATTGAAATTTGTTAGGATTATGGTGACTTGAGTTACCAAGTAATCATAACAAGATTAAGCTAACTAATCTAGTAAGTTAGTGTAATCAAGAAGAGGACAAAGTACATGGGTATGATTGGTTGTTTGAGTATCTTCAAGTACCATTAGTACAATAGTACTAAGTGGTAGTGGAAGCTTGGGTGTATGTATGCCTTGATTGTGTATTCTTGGGCTCTAAGACTACCAAAATTCAGAGGTAGTACAAAGTATTGAGACCAAGGAACAAGTGGCTCTCATATGGAAAAGGAAGGACAAGAGGCAAAAGCTGGAAAACCCACAGCAGCACCCACTCGACTTCTCACTCGACCGAGCCCCTTGGTCGAGCGGTGCCTCTGATTGCTTCCGTTGCCTTATGTTGATTATTGATAGCTGATGTCCCACTTAAATACTACTGTCCCCTTTTGATGCATACCTTTTTCCCTATAAATACTAAGCTTTTAAGCTTTAGTTTGTGTGCCCAATAGTCTCATTACTTAAAACTATTAACCTCTTGCTTATTTTCTACCCCATTAGCTCCTCTCTTCCATTACACATAACCTCCATTGTAATTCCTTCAAGTTTGTATTTATCCTATTGAACACATTAATATAATCCTAGGCTAGATGGTGGATGTAGCCAAATTGGTGAACCACCTTAAATCCTTGTCTTAATTATTTAGTTTATTTTAGCCATTCATTATTACTTGCATTATTAATTATTTTTGTTCCTAATCTTTGACACAACATAAACACACATTAACCTTAATATTATGATCCTTGAGTGAGGTCTTTAGCCTCTCCTTTCAAAATTGAAAGTGTTTAATTGAAAGAGAAACTAATGCTAAACAACAATTCTTAATTCAAATGAAAGAAAGCTAAGAATACATAAAATTACTCTAAGTGATGGATGAAAACTAGATGCTAGATTGAGATGAAAGCTGAGATGCTCCACTCCTTCTTCCTCTTCTCTATTTATAGGCTTCAAGGCATGTGGGGGTGGTGGTTTCATGATTGCTCCACCACCCCTAAGGTGTAAGAGGGAGGTGCCACCCCTAAAGATAGGGTAGGGTGGCTAGCAAAATCCTTTCAGCAGCAAAAATGAGGAAAAAAATTTAATTGGACCAAAATGTTTCTTATAAAGATCGCGAAAAGCTGATGCCGCCCATTTCGCTCGACCCGAGCAAGCTAGCTCGACCTGGTCGAGCGAGCATCAGGTACTTAGCCAGAAACATCAAAATGTGGACAGAAGGATTGAATTTGGTCTGCTCGACCCGAGCCATCTCGCTCGACCTGGTCGAGCGGATGTCCTGTGCCTTGGTATTAGCTGCTGCAACTGATCAGAAGCTACTGGAATTAAAAATCATTTCGCTCGACCGAGCCATATTGCTCGACCTGATCGAGCGGCCTTTAGAATGGCTTAAATCAGCTTCTGATCTCAAGTATGGGTCCAGGGATGCTCGAGCCACCTTGGCTCGACCCAGATTAGGTCGAGTGGCTTTGAAATGGCCTATTTTGGCTCTCGTTTCGGCTTATCTTCTTGACTTGGCTCATCGAGGCCTTGCTTCCTTAAGTTTTTGGAGCTAAATGAGCAGCGTATGCATCAAAAGTGCTTGATTTAATAAGTTTAACCAGAAATTCAACAAAACAACAAAATACCAAAACAAGCGTAAAATCTTACATAAAACAAGCATCGCTGCATCAAATCTCAACATAATTCAATTAAACAACGGGGATAAGGTATGAATAAAATGTAGTTAAGTCAATAGCTTCTCAATCGATTAGCGATTCGACATTTAACTTGATGTATCCCTTGCAGCTTTATATAGTTCCATCTCCAAACACCATTTTGCAGCTTGGCGCTTAGCCTTTTTTGGTGTGGCTGTTAAATGCCAAGTTGTGTAAACCATGGGTCATTTTTGGTTTGTTCGGGTTAACTAACTAGTTATGCTATCTCTTTTCATAACCTTACCCTTTTCTATGTTTCATTGTACTCTAACCTTCACCAATTCACCTCTTTTAGGTTCATCCACCTACTTCTAGTGAAGTCTTAACTTTTGAGTCCCCGAGTACTGAGGTGCGAAACTTTGACACATCTCCATTTAGCCATAGGATGAGGGAATGAGCGTAACTTTAAAATACTTGAGTGTGGTTGTTTATCTTGGCTTACATACCCAAAAGTGAGGTTGAATCATCTCCATGAGAATATGTTTTGATTGGAAATAATGAATGTGTGCTCCATGTCTTAATCTATGCTTAGCTCCATGAGAATAGGTAGTTGAGTATATTTTAGGAAGCTATTAAATTGTTGCTCGAGAGAGAACATTAGTATTCACGATACGTTATTCCTCATAACGACCCATAACCATGACCATAGGTTGAAGATAGTAAGGACTACCTTAGTGAGAAAGCCTAGCCTATGCCTCTTTAAGTTAATTGATCATTTTATCTTTGTCTTAGTTCATTGTGCTCTTAATTACTTTTATGTTTTGTTTTTCATTTCAAATTGCTTGCTTTATATATAGTTCCATCTCCAAACACCATTTTATATGTTTTTGAGCTCGCTAATCGATTGAGAAGCTATTGACTTAATCCCCATTCCCTGTGGATTCGACCCGTACTTGCCGTCGTATTAGGCTACGCCGTGCACTTGCGATATTACATTTGAAGGACGTAAAGTCCCGATCAATAAATGTGGCTGTTGATCCTTGCTCGGGACGGGCTGGAATTGGGATGGTGGCTCATGATTCTGCTGGAAGTGTTATTTTTGCTGCTGCCAAACCTTTGGGGCATTGCTTAGGAGTTGAGCGAGCTGAAATTGAAGGCATTTCCTGTGCTCTGTCGATGGCTGCCTCTAACGGCTGGAAATTTTGTGTCTTTGAAGGTGATGCCAAGCTTGTGATTGGAGAAAGAGAATTTCTTAGACCTCATGAAAATCGTAGGAAGTCCCAAATACTTCTCGTGGCTGTGAACATCTTTGATCCCCAGGGTTTGACTCAAGCGGCTTCTAATTTGAGGGTCAAGCCTTTTATTGAAGGACATTTCTGATTTCTCAAGATTGATCTTTTGGCCCAATAAGGCCTCAAAAACCGAAAGCAAACTCTTGATCTCCTGAGCTTCTTCAACATAAGCCCTGGCAAAAAGCATACAATCGTCAGCAAAAAATAAGTGAGAAATCCTAGGAGCCCCTCGGGCTATGGAGATACCATGGAGGGACCCCCGCAAAGGTAGCTCTTTTAATTAAAGCCCAAAGCCCCTCAAAACATAACATAAATAAATACGGGGAAATCGGATCTCCTTGACGGAGACCTTTCCTGGGAATCACAATATCAGACAAAACACCATTAACCATGAAAGAATATGAAACAGACAAGACACAAGACATAATACGATCGATCCATCGCCTTGGGAATCCCATTTTAGCCATCACACTGGCTAAACAGTCCCACTCAACTCTATCATACGCTTTGCTTATATCCAATTTCATAGCCATGTACCCTCTCTTCTTTGCATGGTTATGATTCATAAAATGAAAGATTTCCGAGGAAAGCAAAATATTGTTTGTGATTAATCGACCCGGAACAAAAGCACTCTGAGACCCGTCAATTATTAAAGGAAGGAAGCATTTGAGCCTATTCGCTAAAGTCTTTGAAATTAACTTATAGGAAACGTTACACAAACTGATAGGTCTCAAGTCTTTCATCTCACACGGGTTAGGAACTTTTGGGATTAACCACATTTTGTGTGATTTAATCCTTGAGAGAGAACACCATTATCAAGGAAGCCCAAAACCACGTTACATATATCATCCCAACTATTGCCCCTAACTACCCCAACTTATAATCACTTAAAATACCTCAACTTATATTATTTAAAATACCCCACCTACCGCCTTTTCAATTATTATAATGACTTAAAATACCCCACTACCACATTTTCAATTATTATAATCACTTAAAATACCCCACTACCACCCCTTTCTTATTTTCCGTGTCCACATCAAAGTGGACAATATAAGTGCGATAGAGGGGGTATATATGGTTATCTAATATATTAAATGATGTGAGTAATAAAGTCAAAATTTAAAAAGTGGTCATTACAACAATGACATCATCATTGAGTGTTGAAGGAAAATTTTTTAATTAGGTTGTGACACGTAAGCAATTTTAAAAAGGGATAATGTTAACAGTGTTTTGTTTTAGTAATAGTTATAGATTATAGATAGATTATACTTCCTCCGTTCCATAATACTTGCTACATTTCACTTTTTTGCGCAATCCAATGCACAATTTTGATCATTATTATCT
Source organism: Amaranthus palmeri (assembly GCA_019776075.1). Lineage (NCBI taxonomy): Eukaryota > Viridiplantae > Streptophyta > Magnoliopsida > Caryophyllales > Amaranthaceae > Amaranthus > Amaranthus palmeri. The sequence continues at coordinate 997,719 of JAAKBH010000032.1, read as the reverse complement.
TAAACTACACTTATCTAAAAATTATAAAAATTTAATATTATGAAAGTATGCGATTAGACGATTCAAACAAGATCCCACATGACTATATTTTTACTTACACATTAGTCGCAATATGTAAAATAAGCTTGAACGATGAATAATGTACAAAATCGAAATGTAGCGAGTATTTCGGAACGGAGAAAGTAGATTGTTATAGATATAGATAATTTTTTTTTGTTTTAAAACACAATAAGGGGCTTACGATAGTTATGAAGAAGCGTGTATGAGAATAGATGCTTGGGGTCCACATGTGAACTTAGACGGTGACGAGTGGCACACCAAATAAGGTCAAAGCAGTTGCACTAATAATATCACAACTCATCTTTGGAGCAACCAACCCAACCCAACACAAGATCATTTTCATTTTCATCATCTGCACTTGCAATACCTTCAATCCCAAAAATGGCAGGAATTGGACCTATCACTCAGGATTGGGAGCCTGTCGTTATCCGTAAGAAGGCCCCTAACGCCGCCGCCAAGAAGGATGAGAAAGCCGTCAACGCCGCTCGCCGTGCTGGTGCCGAAATCGAAACTGTTCGTAAAGGTTTCTTCTTATTTTCTTTTCTGAATACTTTTTTTAATCCATCTTTTCTATCGTTCTTTTTTCCACATTTATGTTGGGTTAAATCAATGGCTTTTCAGTTGTTATCTCTTGTAGTCTTCTTAGATTATTGTAATTAGGGTTTATGAATTGATTCTATGATTTATTGTTCCCTATTCTAGGGTTTTTTTGGGACTCGTGAATTCAACACTAGCATTACATTTCTGTATAACATGTTTTCCTCGGAAACTATTTTTTCCTTTTTGTGTAAAATTGTTTTCCATCATTTTACAATCACTTTCCTCCAAAGTTGAAACAAACCAACTTTCCTCAGTTCGTCCATCCCTAACATCTCCATTTTCTATAAGAATTTTCCATAAAACAAATCAAATTTTCCATTGGAAAATAATTTTCATGGTATTGTTTATAATGATAAGTATTTTCTGTAAATTACTCCAGTTCAGATTTGCTGTTGAATTTTCTGTTCATTGACATGTTTTGGTATGAAACTTTGCAGTTTGCACATTGTATCTCTATATTTTGCTCACCTACTACTCTAGTTTTCTTTACCTTATTACTTTTTTTGGACATTACTCTAACTATAATACTCCACTAATTGTTTTAGTTCATTTTTATAAAATTAATTAATTAGTTGAATCAGTTTTAATACTTATAACCAGTAAAAATCACGTCCGATAAAAAAAACTTTTGTTTTAAACGGTAATTCAGTTATAATTCATAACTAAAAATCAGTTTTAATTAGTCATTTATAATCAGTTTCCATTAGTAAAAATTAGTTGAATCAGGTGAACTAAACAAGGCTTAAAATCTATAATTACCACACTAAAAAATGGGCCCACCTACAATTTTCCACATATTTCACACCTACTTTTCTTTGTTGTTGTGCCATCCCCCTGAGGAGTTATGGGCAATGGACATACTACAATTTTGATTGTAATCACACTATGATTTCTTGATGTGTATGTTCCACGACTTTCATTTTCAAATAGTTATATGTCGTGTCACATACTTATGCTTTGGTATGCTTAATTTGAGATGGAGATTTTAACTTCTTATTTTGCTGTTGGCTCCCACTAAATTTGTTAATTTTTGCTTGGTTATGTGTTCAATCTTTTATTTTGAATTTCAAAATACAGACAGTATTCTTTTGAAGTCATTATCTATAGTAATAGATAATAGAAATGTAACATATTTAATGCTTCACTTGTGCTGCGCTAATTGTTTCTTGGTTTTGATTTCAGCCGCTGCTGGAACAAACAAAGCAGCTTCCAGCAGTACCTCTCTGAACACTCGAAAACTGGATGATGAAACTGAGAACCTTGCCCGTGAGTGCATTTATTGTTTTTTTTGTATACTTAGGGTGAACTTGAGCTTTGTATGGTTATTCATTATTGTGTTAGTGATTTGAAAGTTTATATAGGGTTTGTTCAATGAGACATAACACGTTTTTCTTAATATGCCACAAGTATCGGTGAAAGTTCCTTTTAGTTGAATGACGTATCAATTAGTTTTGGTTGATTTGTAAACCATAGAAATTTGACGGTAATGGTTTGTTTTATAGGGTTTTGTAACCTATACTTTATTAGATTACTTGTGTCTTGGTGATTATTCTAAATTTCAAACTCTTCAAGTTATATATGTCATATTCTATATGTGATTGTTTCCTTTTTTCTGCTATATTTAGCATGTTTTAGCAGTAAGAATCTGAGACTTTGAGATTCATTTTAGTAATTGATAGAATGATCAATCATTTTTGTTTGTTGCAATGACAGATTGAAGTTCTATGGGTACTACCTATCCCTTGATTTTCTAGCTATTGTTGCTATTTCTGTAACACCCCGGCCCAACGGACCGCCGGTGACCACTCATGGAGACTGTAGACTAGCCCCACAGACCAACACAAGTCTTTCCAGCACACTTTGGCCTCACTCGTGCGCACCTAGGAAAACTTCCCAGGAGGTCACCCATCCTAAGATTACTCCCTACCAAGCACGCTTAACTGTGGAGTTCTTAGCAAATGGGCTCCCTAGAAAAGAAGATGCACCTTGTTGATATGAGTAGTCTATCAATCTCTTTTCAAGCTAAATCTGGGGTATCACACTCACCCCCACTTAAGAATACAACGTCCTCGTTGGACCGTCATTTCAGGATCTTTTCCCCCGCTAGGTGCACTGAACACACAATCAGCCACGATCGCAGGGTTGCTCTGATACCATTTGTAACACCCCGGCCCAACGGACCGCCGGTGACCACTCATGGAGACTGTAGACTAGCCCCACAGACCAACACAAGTCTTTCCAGCACACTTTGGCCTCACTCGTGCGCACCTAGGAAAACTTCCCAGGAGGTTTCCCATCCTAAGATTACTCCCTACCAAGCACGCTTAACTGTGGAGTTCTTAGCAAATGGGCTCCCTAGAAAAGAAGATGCACCTTGTTTATATGAGTAGTCTATCAATCTCTTTTCAAGTAAATCTGGGGTATCACAATTTCTAGCCGTAAAATTTAAAATTTCTTCTCTGAGTTTCTTAATAGAAATTTGTAAATGGGAAATGGCAGTTGGGTTGTTAGATAATTTTGGGTTTTATTAGACATATCTGTTGATGTGATGCATTTCTTTTTTACTTAGTACTGAAATGAACCTATAGCTTTGTATCCAAGTATGTGTAATTAGCATTTAATTGGTCTAACTATCTTAAATATGCAAAGGGAGTTATCATATGTCATTCGGTGTTCTGCTCAAATATTTCACTTTCCACGATAACATTAAAAAGCCTTGAAACCTTGTTGGTTCTGAAGTCTGATATTGTCTCTGTAGATGTATAGCTCCAATTTTGGTCTGACCTTCCTACTTATATAAATTTTGTGTCAGACGATCGTGTTCCAACTGAATTGAAGAAGGCTATCATGCAAGCGCGAATGGATAAGAAGCTCACCCAGTCTCAACTTGCTCAGGTTGTATTTCCTTGATTATTCTTTATACATCATGTATTCAGCAAAGTTCATGGTTATTTGAAATGCATCCCTCTTCCACTCCTCCAGGATGTTTTGGAGTGAATATAGAGAAAATGTCAGTGTGGTTTCCTGCTGCGGGGTTGAACACTGCTTTATTGTGTACTCGATAATTATGTGTGCTCAAAGTTATATTTTCTTAGCAACCTAAGGGACCTTATGTTTTGTTGCAGTTGATCAATGAGAAGCCACAGATTATACAAGAATATGAATCAGGAAAGGCCATTCCAAACCAGCAGATCATTGGAAAACTGGAGCGTGCTCTTGGGGTGAAATTGCGCGGAAAGAAGTAAAAATTTGACAGTTGCGTCTAAAATTGTTCCGTCTAGGGTGTTGTGGGGTTTGAAACTGATGTAAATGACACTGATGGTTGCTTTTGTATAAAAATGTGACTTGGACCGAATCTATGGATATTGGATAGGAATAACACTGAATGTTGATGTTTTGTTTCTTGCCACCATACATTCGGTTGGATGCTTTCAATGGAATTTGCCTTTTGAGTTTTAGTGTATGAGATGTGTTTTCATTTCCTTGCAACAATTACATTGCAGTATGACTTGTTCTTGGCCAGAAAATTTTTTGATTTTGATTTTGATGATAAGGATATTATCAAACTTTTCTAGCATGAAAATATCCCAAGTTAGGACTGTAAACGTGGGGTTTTTCACCCTATTTTTGTTTTTGTTCTTACCTATTCATTCTTATTACACAAATTGTTGTATGAGAAGGTTTCATCGAGAGATATACCTACATATATTGTATAAAACAACTCATACATATTTTATGAATATTGACTTTTTATATGATCTCTCACAAGGAGTTCCTCTTATTAATATGAATGCACATCCTTTTCTAAGTTGAAAAATTATACTTGGTGGTTGGGCCTGTTGTATAAGACTAAACAATCATGGCAATTCTTTTCCAATTAGTTTCTGAGACTGTTTTTTAAGAGACGTATCTCAAGTCTAACCTATTAAAGATTAATGCTTACTTATCGTATTGTTAATGCCTACTTATGTTATCTTTAATGTTTATTTACCGTATTTTTAATGCATACTTTAATATCTTAAATGTCTACTTACATCATTCTTATTGTCTACTTGTATATAATGGGCTGATCCAATTAGAGATGGTCTCTCGAAAAGACCATCTCTTACAAGAATTTGTGATTCTTGTATGAGATAGTGAAATTTTGAAATAATTAGTTCTTGTAATAGGAAAAATTATCTAGAATAATCTTACCTTTTCAGATTTTCCTACAATGATCTCATCTATTGATTAACAATAAATAATCCCTATTTTAAGATATATTTTTCCTAAAGTAAATTTGGGTAAATAGATGACCTGTTATAGTAGGTAATTCATTAAAAAGTAAGCTGAAAATTATTTAAAAATTATAAAAAAATTTGAAAACATACAAAAAAAATTTTGAATAATAAAAAATAATAAATTTTTTAAACATTTTTCGATATTTTATTTAATTTTTTTTTTATAAAAAAATAAAATTTGTTATAGCAAGTCATCCAATTAACGGATTTACATTAGGAAAATACCATTTAAAGTTGGGATTGTTCATGGTTAATCAAAAGTTAAGTTTATTGTAAGAAAAAAATATGTTGGATTATTCTTGATAATTTTTCCTATAAAAGTTTACAAAGTTTTGAAAAACAAGCGGTCTTGGGAGAGATTGTTTTAGAATAAGACGGCCCAATATTCCAGCCCCATCACGCTTTCTCTTCCTTTTCATTTTCTGGGCATTTTTCAATTTTACTCGTAAAGGTATCAATTTTGACCTTAAGATATCAATTTCAATTTAGGTAGAAATTGATCAGTTTAAAGCCACAATTGATCACTTATAGTTTCAAATTGAAATTTACTTTAATTGATATGTTTAAGTACTACTTTATATTAAAATTGATACCTTTAAGGTCAAAATTATACCTTTAAGATCCAAATTGAAAAATGCCCAGAAAATAAAAAAAAAAAAACAAAAAAATAGAATTCTGAAGGGCGCGTGTAGCACACGCGCTTGCAATTGGCTGGTCCAGAATAGGAAGATCTTACGTAAGTTTTTGTGTTGGAAAAACGCATTTTTAACAATACCCTCAAGCCAATCAAGGACAACGTTTTTAAATCCTAACGGAATGGAGGTTAGGTTTTGTGGAAAGTCAAAATGAATGTCAAAATCTTCTCTCCTTACTCCTACTTTATTTTGCCAATTCCACTCTTTAACCAACCCTAACTCATCCAAATCTATTCCTCATTGTTTCCCATTTTTAGTTCTCAATGATAAAATTTTTCTTCATATAAGTCTTAGTTGTTCAGTTTAGTGTGTAAACGTATGTACTTTTGAATTTTAATTATTAAAATTGGAATTTTAAGCTTTGAATTTGTTCGGTAATGAAACGAGAAAGTGTAAAAGACACTTAAAATACCTGAAAATAAAGTGATTCGGGACAACTGTCAATATACTGAAAGTGTTTATGATTCTTCCTCTGATGAAACCTCAAATTCTGCAATTATTTTCTTAACAGTATGATTTTTTTTCGCTACAAGAAAGTGTTATTTTCTAGGTAATTGTCATAGAATTGTTTATTGTTGTGAAATTTGGTTGAATTGGAATTTTTATGAGGTTATTTTTTAATTTAAAGACAAAAAATTTAAACGAACTGGTTGAGTTTTTATTTCTCATCAATGGCAATTAAATTTTTGACCCTCAAGAATACGATGATGAGTGAAAGACATGGTAAATGTCTCTAAAAAAAGAAAGAAATAAGATCATTGATGAAAACAAAGATTTATTTTTCAAATTTTAATTATGTTAAACTAGTATAAAACCCATGCAATGCACGAATTTTATAGCGTAAACATCTTAAAAAAATTAGATTTTTAAAACAATGGGCAAAATATATATTAACCTCTTAAGTTTAAATTTTTAATTTAAAGAGTAATATACTACAAAAATAAAATTTTAATTATGCTACAAAATTAAAACTTTAATTATGCTACAAAATTAAAATTTTGTTTAAGATATCAAACCTTTTGTGTTTTAAAATTATAATAATATTATTATATTGTATTTATTTCATTTTGTGACTTGTTATGTTAATTAGTATATAATAAAATAAAAACTTAGAGAGAGAAAGGGAAGGATGAGTGCCTTAGGAATTCCAAAAGACACAACCGTTAACTTCTTTTCAAAACAGCAACGTTTCCTTGATCACCGACAGCTACAACGTCACTATGCTGGCCAGCGGTCAGGTCATCGGGGGTACACCCACCTCCAGTGGAGGTGTGGTCCCCGAGAGCCTCCCTTGCTAGATGGTGGCCGAAATGTAGCTGGGTTTAGTCCTACTTTATTCTTGGACCATCTTCCTCGAGGTATCTCTAAAGAATGGGTGCGCGATATGTTTTCTGAATATGGTAGAGTAGATGATACTTATATCTCAAAGAAGGTGAGGAAGAACACTTCGGATGCGTTCGGTTTTGTAAGATACAAAAACATGGAGGATGCTCGCCGGGCCGTCGAGAAGTTTAATGGTCATACCATTAAGGGTCGTAAGATAAGTGTTTCATTTGCTAGGTATGATAAGAATGGCAAATCCTTCAAAGCCAGGCCTATGCAACAAGGTCTGAACAACCAGGTTGCAAGAACTAATGTGGGAATACGATACCCGTCACTCCGAGATAACAGAAAATATGTTGAAGTGGTGAAGGGCAAACAACACCTAAAGGAGGGTCAGAAGAGAATTTTCAGTCAGAAAAATAACCCAGTGCTAGATAAGGATGAACATACTGGAATCCAGGCTCACGAAATTCTTAAAGTTGCTGAAAGTCCTACAATGGCGGAAAGATTACGGCGCGCAATAGTGGTAGAATTCGAAGAGTCGTTTGACATGAAACAGGCAGCCTCGATCATCTCTGATACTGACTTAAACTTCACTTATATGACTTCATTAACACCATTTAAGATTATCTTATTCTTTGACGATGAGACAGCTCTAAAAGAAGCCCTTGACGCTTCATCTCCCTTAAGAGCTAAGTTTACCGCCGTCCGTCGATGGTCGGAAAACGAAAAATACATGGATAGAATAACATGGACAGAATGTGTAGGATTTCATCCCAAATGTTGGTCATATGAGAACTTCACGAAACTTGGGGAAAGATGGGGAAAAATTCTGAAAATGGAGCATGTGGAAAACGAAGTACATAGCCTCACTACGGCGAGATTATTAATTCGAACTAATGCTCAAAAAAGAATTGAGGAATGCATTTGTTTAGAATGGAAATCAGGATCTTGCCATGTCTGGATTAATGAGATTGGAAAGAGTAATCATTACTGGGAAAAAAGGATACATCAAGATAAAGAAGCACACAGTGAGCATTCAAGAAGCCAAACATCAACCCCTAAGAGATATGTTAGTGACACTGAAATGGAGGAACCTGAAAGAAATATTGATATGGGTCAGACGAATATGTATGAGAGCAACCAAATAGAAATAAACCAAGACCCACTATTAGACACTGTGACGAATCGGGAGGAAATGTACAACCAGCTGCTGTCCTTGATGTACACTACCTTGATGAATACCAGCCCGGATTCATTGCAACACAACAAGCTATAACAGTACCTATACAGCCTGCACCTTTATCTATTGAAATCACATGTAACAATGGTGAAGTTAGAAACGTCAAGGGTAGTGCACTATCTACAAAGCGACCAAAGGGAAGACCAAAGAAGAATACCCTACAGCAACTGCCAGCTACTAATGTAGAATTCCGAGCTCTGAATGATGTTATAGAAGCTCAAATGACGTGGGAGGTGGCTAAACAAGTGGGAGTGTCAAGCTCAAATGAAAAGGCTGTTCTTACGGAGCTACGAAAGTCAAAAAGGTTGCTGCTCTTGGGGACAAATGCGAACTGACATTTGTGTTGCTCAAGTATTGGTGTTTATTGTTGTATCATGAACTTAATTATGTGGAATATTAGAGGACTTGGTAAAGGTGAAAAGTACTTGACAGTGAAGAACCTCATTAGAACAAATAAAATTGATTTTATGGGCCTTATTGAAACAAAACACCGACGCACCATTTGTAGTAGAGCAAAAAGAATGTGGGGTAGTGATGCTTTTGATATTTGTGAGTCCTTTGCAAGTGAAACAATTGCGGGTGGTATTGCCACCATTTGGGACTCCTCTAAATTTGCGGTTTCAAATTCCCATATTGGTGCTAGGTGGATATTATTAGAAGGGCAAATGCTTGAAAAGAGTTTTGACTGTTGTATTGGAGTGGTTTATGGACCAAATGATAGAGTTGAGAGACATATGTTTTTTATGTATCTTAAAACCATCATCCAGTCTATAAGCAAACCGGTGATACTTATGGGGGACTTTAATGTTATTCTATATACATCAGAAAGTGTTGGCTCGTCCTACTGTTCGTTGAGTATGCAGGATTTCTCAAGTTGGATTCAAGACTTGGGGTTGATTGACATACCATTACATAGAATAAAATACACTTGGAGGAGGAATGAATCAAAAAGTAAACTGGATAGAGCCTTTTGTTGCAATAATTGGTTGAGAGCCTTTCCTAATATGAGATTTGAGGGTCTTAATAGAAGTATTTCAGATCACAATCCTCTTGTTTTATTCTCTGATGTGATCATAAACTGGGGACCAAAACCATTTAGATGTTATGATGCTTGGTTCTCAAATTCGGAGTTTAAAAAATTTGTGACTATAGAATGGTCAAGCATTCCTTCTGTTCCTTTGAATAACAAATTAAAGGTTCTTAAAGACCCCTTGAAAGCTTGGAGTAAAGAAAAATTTGATGAAGTTGATGTCAAAATTAAGAAACTAGAGTCAGTAGTGCATGATCTTGAGTTGAAGAGTGATGCTAGAACTTTGACTCCTATAGAAAAGGCGAGATTAATAGCAGTAAACAATTATCTTCAAGTATGGATCATAAGGAGGGAAAGAATCTGGAGACAACGGGCAAGATCATATGGTTTTTCATTAAAGGATCATAACTCCAAATTCTTCCATGCTTCGACGGTGTTTAGAAGGAAGAGAAATGAGATTCTACAGCTGTAAATCAATGGGAAAATGGTTGATGATGCCGTAGAGCTTAAGACAGAAATGAGGAGTTATTTTGAGCACAGGTTCTCAAAGGGTACATCACTTGATTTTGATTTTGATATGGGTAATCATGCAAAACTTAGTGAGGAGCAAGCAGTGCAACTTGAGGTTTTACCCTCAAGGGAGGAAGTTAAAAATGCAGTCTAGGCATGTGGGGTTGACAAAGCACCTGGTTTTGATGGATTCAACTTTAAATTCATTAGAGAAATGTGGGACACCATTGGAGAGGAAATCTATGAATTCGTCCTTAAGTTCTTTACAGTTGGATTCTCGTTGAGGGACATCAATGTTACATGGGTGGCACTTATCCCTAAAGTTTGCTCTCCTCAATCCATAGATGAGTTCAAACCCATTAGTATGGTGGGTGCTCTATATAAAATCATTTCGAAGCTGCTTTCATTCCGACTCAAGCAAGTGATTGCCCCCCTAATTGACGAGTCCCAAAGTGCTTTTGTACAAGAACGACAAATATTGGATGGTGTCTTTATTGCTAATGAATCATTAAGATGGCTTAAAAAGAGAAAGATCCGCGAGGCCCTCATCAAATTGGATTTCCAAAAAGCTTATGATTCCATAAACTGGAACTTCCTAAAGTTGGTAATGAAAAAATTGGGTTTTGGGCAAAAATGGATTAGCTGGATCATGAATTGAATAGGCTCAGCATCTATGTCTATCCTTCTCAATGGCCCGCCTCTCAAACCCTTGAAGATGGAAAAGGGTCTACGGTAGGGTGACCCACTATCACCATATCTTTTTATCTTGGTAAGTAAAGCACTTGTATGTCTCCTTAAAAGGGCCGATGCGTTGAAGCTGATACAGCCTGTGCATATTGGGAAAGATAAGGTACAACTGAAACTCCTTCAATTTGTTGATGATACTCTTATTTTTGTACCTTATGGTGTGGCTTGTATTACAAACTACTTTAGAATACTTGATGTGTTTGCTCTAATGTCTAGTCTTCACCTAAATTATAGCAAATCATGTATTATTTCTTGGAATTCGGGTGACCATCATTGGGCAAAAGATGTTGCAGTTTCTCTTGGTTGCAGGCACCAAAAATGCCCATTTACCTATCTGGGCTTCCCTCTTGGTGAAAACATGTCGAAACGCTCAGCTTGGAAGCCTATCATTGAGAAAGTTAGACACAAACTGGCAACATGGAAACATAAAACATTGTCTAGAGCCGGAAGACTGACACTTATTAAAAGTGTTAATAATAGTCTACCTATATATTATATGAGCATGTTCAAAATGCCGAAATGTGTTGCTCATAAGATTGTTAGATTACAGAGACAAATCTTTTGGGGAGAGAAAAATGGTGAAAGGATGTCGATGGCTTCAGTTAAATGGGATACAATTGAACTACCGAAAGATTTGGGCGGCCTTGGAGTAGGTAACATTTTGTTTAAAAACCTCATTCTACTATTCAAATGGTGCTGGCGTTTTTCACAGGTTGATAATTCTTTGTGGAAAAGAATTCTAATGTCGATACATAACATCAAGGGCTTGATTGCCTCCTCGGAAAACTTTGGCAATATAAGAGATGGTTTTTGGGCCCAATTAACGGAGAATGATGGTGAAACTGGCAAAATTCGGTCAATAATTGAGAATGGAATGACAATTAAAGTGGGTAATGGTGAATTAACCCGGTTTTGGCATGACAATTGGTGTGTTGAAGGTCCTTTGAAGATGGTATTCCCTAGGCTATTCTTATTATCTTCTCAAAAGGATCACTTCATTACTCAAATGGGGCATTGGCATCAAGACTCTTGGGTATGGCAATTGCAATGGCGTAGATTCCTCTTTGATTGGGAAATCGAAGACTATGTCAATCCACAGAATATCTTAGACAGAGCTCCACTCCGAAGAGGGGTGTCTGACTGCATCGGTTGGATGGGGTCTACTAGTAAGCAATACCCCATTTCAAGCATAACCGATAAGGTGTATGAGCAGTACAATACTCTCCTTCCTCCATATTGCATTCGGCATTTATGGCGTTCTTGTGCTCCACCTAGAGCTCGTTTAACTCTCTGGTTTGCATTGTTGGGTAAATTAAAAACTGGGGATTTTTTAGTTGAGAAAGGGATTTTGGAGATTCAACATGCTTTATGCCCTTTTTGTAGGTGTTCATTGGAGTCTAACTCTCACTAGTGGAAAAAACGCTATTGGCTGCTACTTATTGGCTGCGGTTTTTAGGCACACGCAGCCAATATGAGTTAAAAAAATGTGGTAAAAAAAAATTATTAAGGGCTGCGGTTTTGTTAAATGTCCGCAGCCCCAAAGTTCTTCAACATTTTTCAGAAATTAGAACAAAAAAAATAGTAAAGGGTTGCGGTTTTTTTAAATGTCCGCAGCCCAAATTAGAAGCCCAACCCAATTTTGTTTCGTAAACCCTAAATTCAGTCATCAATAGCTAGGGCGCCGTTTTGCATATAAATTAGAACAAAACCCTAATTTCACGCCTATTTCTTCTTCTTCCCTAAATTCACGTCTATTTCTTCTTCTTCCCTAAATTCACGCCTCTTCTAGAAATTTGTTTGAAGATCTTCTTCTCTAACTCCCTTCTTCTTCTTCTTCAAATGTCAATATTATAAACCACAACTTTCATCTGAAGAAATTTCGTTTTTGAAGAATTATTGAAGAAATTTTGTTTTTTCAAGAACTTAAAGATCTGAGATTTCGTTTCTTGAAGAACATAAAGATCTGAGTTTTCATTTTTCAAGAATTTTTGAAGAAATTTCGTTTGAAGACATTTTGTTTGAAGATCTCTTAGTATTTGAAGATTTTTCAATTATTGTTTGCAATTATTTTCGTTTGAAGAGATCTGAAATTTGTTCTAGATTTCTTTGATTGTAATTTTTTATTGTAATTTTCGTTTTTGATTGTAATGAAGATGAACTGGGTTCTGAAATTTTCGTTTGAAGAGATCTGTTGTTAGTAATTTTTCGTTTGAAATTTGTTGATTGTTCTTATTTCGTTTGAACTGGGTTCTTATTTCGTTTGATTGTAATGATTGTTCTTCGTTTGATTGTTCTTCGTTTGAAATTTTTTTTTTTAATTTTCAGATTTGTTATTAGTATAAAACGTTCTTCGTTTGAAATTTTTTTTTTAATTTTCAGATTTGTTATTAGTATAAAACGAATTTAAAAAAAAAATTTTTTAAAATGGGGTAAGGGCTGCGGGCATTATGTCCGCAGCCAATAACTTTATCTTATTTGGTGCTACTCTAAGGGCTGCGAGACAAAACCGCAGCCCTTACCCCTAAAATGACCGCAACCCTTAAGCTTTTTTCCACTAGTGTCTCACATTCTATTCACATGTCATTTCTCTTGGAGCATATAGATGATGATCTTAGATTGGTGGGGTCTAAAAGGTGTGCTCCATAATAAAGGTGTGTCTTTGTTTCAACAATGGAATGGGATGTGTATAAGACATACGGACAAGAGATTTTGGCATCTATGTTTGTGCTGTGTGATATGGTCCTTGTGGCTTGAGAGGAACAGGTGCAAATTTCAATCATCAACCCCAAATTTATCATCCTTCGCAGAGTCAATACAAAGAAGAATTAGAGTCTGGGCTAAAGAATTGCTGAGCTTCTCATCGTTCTCCCCATATGATGTGCTTTGTAATATGGATAATACTTAGTAATTTATGTGGTGTATATAGTAGTGATCAAAGGTGATGTAGTCTTATTGTAAAGGGTGATGTTATTTCTATAAGGCAGAGTGTAAGGTGTAGGGCCTTAGAGGCTTTGGTGTGTAAGGAGTTTAGGTGATTGTAGCTTGCATAGCCCACTCCTATGCTGTCAAGAGTGGCCTGACTCTTGGCCCCTCGTCCAATGGCTTTTTTCCCTCGCGGGGTTTTTTATGCCGGCGGGCTTGGGTAATCCAAGTTTCAGTGTGGTGATTTTTCATTTCTTTTAAATAAAATTCCTAATTATCAAAAAAAAATTAATATATAATAAAATGATTTTAATAAATGCAAGTATTTATCAATTATCAATTCATTTATACACAATTTGTCTCATGCAGTAAATATCAATTAACGAAACAATTAAGAAAAATTTCTCAATCAGTAAAAAAAGAAATGCAAATGGCAACAAAATTTTAAAAGTGCAAGTTTTTTATTGCAAAAATCATAGTCAATCATTCTTTAATCTGTGAAACTATATTGGGCAATAAATTACAAACGATAAAAGATCTCTACTAATAAGTATTCAGCTAATAAAAAAAATTACACATATCTATGTTAAATTGTCGTTTGTTAACTTACATTAAAATTATTAGATTGTATGATTTTATCAGTGAATCCAATAAGTTAGATAAGAGCAAGAATAATCAAAGTAAAATTACTAAACTATTAATTTTAATAAAAGAATAAAAAATGTTCTTCAGTCACTTTACTTTAAATATTATATGTAAACATTTTATATTGACCGAAAATAAGAAAAATATTTGCCTTACATAAATAGAAGAAGACAAAGTGAGGCACAACACACAACACCAGCTTTTTTTTGAACTAATACTTATGTTACTCTTTATGAAAAGTATACAATTTCAATTTATTCACATGTTTTAATGGTTTGGTTACAAGTTAGTTGTATTTTAGATTATTGGTATTTTTGTTTTGGTTGTTAATTCTAATTTATAATATTCTGTAATTATATTCTCGTAGTCTTATTAGATATAAGATTTTTTAATTCATTAAAATTTAAGGAAAATTAGTTAATGTGATATTTTTGCGCCATATATAATTTTGTTACCATATTCAACACTTTGATGTTAACATAGAATCAGAAATTCAACTATTTATTCCAGTTCTTTCAAAATAATCAAATAAATTACATACTCCCTCCGAATCAGTTTAGATGTCCCATTTGAGATTTCACGGATTTTAAGGGTTGAGTGGGGTCCATAAAAAAGGTGGTAGTTGGGTATAATTGATTAAATTAATTGTAAAGGTGATAGTTGGGTATTGGGAATTGAAAAAGTTGGGGTATTTAGGTAAAAAAGGATAGACGAAATGGGACAATTAGTATGGTTTTGCCAAATAAAGAAATGAGACATCTAAACTTAGGGGTGAAACTTATTCGGATTAAAATCGCAAACCGAATAACAAAAATATGGTTTGGTATTTTTTAAATTTGGTTTGGATTAGGTTTGAAAATTCAAAAACCAAAATTTTAAGGTTTGGGATTTTGTAAAACCGAAAACCGAATTTCTAGACCGCAAACCAAAATATTTAAGAAATTACATATAGCCCACTAACATTAATGTATTAGCCCAGGCCCAATACATTATAAACCTAAAAAATTGAAAACCCTAAGAAATTACATAATACCTGTACTACTCTACCGTCGTCCCACTCCCACCTAGTCCCACACTTGAGTAGTTACCCCCCCTTTTTTCATTTCTATTTTGAAAACCCTAAGTCTTCCGTTCTCTCTTTGTTTTATTTTGCAAGACTTTGTTTAGTATTTTGCAAGATTTGTTATTTTGCATGACTTTGTAAGACATTATGTCTATTATTATTAATCTTATATGATTTGCTATTGTCTTAATTATTGTAATTGTAGTTTAAATAGTTATTCGGCCCAAAAAGAAAAATTTGGCCTAGGAAATTCGGTTTATGCGGTTTGGTTTGGTCTACAAATAAAAAATGCGGTTCAATTTGGTTCGGTCTAGAAACTAATTTGGTTCGGTGTTGGTCTGAAAATATGGAGACCGAATAAAATATGGTTCGATTTGGTTTTGATAAAAGTCCAAACTGTAGACCGAACTTCACCCCTGTCTAAACTAATTCGGAGGGAGTATATTATAAGATGAAAGCAGTAAATAAGAGGGACACCAACTACGATCTCGCCAAGGGCCCTACAACATTAGAACTAACATATCTAATAGACAAAAGACCAGTTATTCATTTATAACCCCACTTGAAGAACAGACTAAAGCACATTAGCACTTGTGTATACTTAATTATGCTCATAAATTACTTATGCAAGCAATTGAGATAGCCTTAAATGAGTTATGACCAACTGTTAGGAGGAGATATTGCTGCAAGTATTTATATGCCAACTGGAAGAAATGATATTTAGGCTCCTTGATGTATGCACTGTTTTACAGGACTACAAATGCCACTTCTCTTTATATGTTCAAGAAAGTCATGGAAGCCATTGACAACCCTATAGCAAGAGAGTGGCTTGCAAATATTGGAGATCAATCAAGATGGAAAAAGTATGCATTCAACCCTAAGGTTTGTGGTGATGAGAACAAAACTAACTTTATTGAGAGCTTCAATGCAACTCTTGGAGTTGATAGGTGCAAGCATGTATTAACACTACATGAAGGTAATCCGTGCTTTAAACTTTGCTGCTGTAAACGTTAATTTGTTGCTTTAAAACTTGAAATCCCTGATGTAAACCTGAAGTAAATGATTGTCTTAAAACTTTAAACCTTAATGATGGCAACAAGAAATTTGTGAAATCCCTGAAGTTGAATAAGGTGTATTTGTGTTATAGATATAAGGATAACTATGATAAACATGGCAACAAAAAAGAAGACGAGTGAAACCTGGATATACAACGATTATATGTCCTAATATACTGAAGAGGATGAAAACCTTAATTTCAGATTCAAGTACACGTAAGGCTTTCATTACTAGTGATGGATTTTATGAAATTAAAGATGATAAGTTCACCTTGTCAGTGAGCTTAAATGTCAAAACATGTATGTACAATGCATGGAAACTCATAAGGATCCCTTGCAAACATATTGTGAGGACCATTCTACATTCAAGCCAAAATCCCTTAAGGTTTTGTCGTGATTGGTACAATTGTAAAATATACAAGCAAGCTTATGCAAGCACCATTAGATCTATTTCAGACCCTGAGCATTGGCCTGAAAAGAAGTTTCCACTAATTAAGCCATCAGTGATGATGAAAGCCATTCGAAGACTTGCATAAAATAGAAAAAGGGACAAAGACGAGGTAAGAAAGGGGAAGAGGTGTAAGACTGTGAAGTATAGTAGATGCAAGGAGTTATGACATAATGTGAAGACTTGCAAGGGTGGGTTGACAGCTAAGCAAAAGAAGGGTAAGAGTGTATAAAAGGGTAACAAGACCACTTTCAAGGCATCATCTTCAAAAGCATATTAAATGTAGTCTAAATTAGGAATTATGTATTAGTGCTTGAAATGCACTTTTTGTTAACTGATAGTTTCTATGTAATGTATATAAATGCTTTTGAACCAAGTTCAGTACATTACGTGAACATTATGACTTATGTAATAGTGCTTATGGCACCTTTTGTCGACTGCTAACAATTTAAATGAAAACACAATGGTAGCAATTAGTGAATAATAAGTTTGATGAAAAAAATACTTGTAGTTTACATTCCATTGTGCATAAACATATTATTCCATTAATGCGATGAATATTATATTCTGATCTTTTTAAGTAAACCCCCCCAAAAATAAACATCACATCTATAATAAAGCTAATAGAGAAACCAAACTAGGACAGGTGGCCTCTTCTTAGGCAAAATAATCCCGCCAAATGCCCACCGCTAAAGTAGGCAATTTCTTCTAAAGCAAGATTTGTAGTGTGATATTTTTGAATTTTCCAATTATTGTATAATTTAGCATATTTTCCAATTTATTCTGAAGCTAAATTAGGCAATTGCTGAGGTTGTATACGGCTAGATTAGGCAATTACTAAATCATAGTTTCCCAATAATTGTAATTTCTTCTGATGCAAGACTTTTAGTGTGATATTTATCATATTTTCCAATTATTTAACATATACAAATCTTACTACAGAATTTACATTAAACGGCTATATTTATGTATATAAGTAGGAATATCACTTTATATTAACTTTTTTATAGGCACTACTACTATACATTTACATATAGGTCTTCATCTATTTAAAATGATTCAGAGCCATGACATTTAAACATAACAAGTATTTGGCAGATATTACTTCCAATGCTGGAACTTGAAAATTAAAAGTAAGGGTAGTTCATACATGGAAATCAAATGAAAACGATCCAGAATCAATTTCTATGCATATGATACTAAAGGACGAGAAGGTATTTCAAATTTTTCTATCAAATTTATCGCTATTTAGTAACTTATGATTAAATTGTAGTACAGATTATTTAGCAACAATGTTTAAATTTTATATCGTCATTTAGTAACTTATGATTAATATATGAACTTTTAATAGATATGTGTAACAAATCACTTAAGAATGAAAACAATGAAAGTATGCAAATAAGAAACAAAATCAAGAAAGCCCAATTTCCTAACGGTATTCGAGCCACCGCCTAGCTCCTTATCCTCCTTTTCTTTTATTTCTTACTTGACAAAAATATAATATGTACAAAAGGGCCTTTATATAGGAGTCTATTATAATAAGACCCTTAGGACACCTCATCAAGAATTCAAGAAACCTATCAATTATTTATTACAAGCCAACTAAGCCTATTAATAGCCAACTAAGCCTTTATTTATTTATTAAACCTCTTCTAATATAAGTCTTGACAACCGGCCCAACCGGTTGCCCTCCCCCATTTGTTACAATACCCCCTTCTAAGACTTTCACCTTGTCCTCAAGGTGAGAAAGAGGAAACAAGGCAAAGAACTTAGTATAGTCTTCCCAAGTAGCTTCGGCTGAATCATGGCCTTCCCAAAGCACCAAAACTTCTTTGCTATCGGAAACCGATGTATGCACGTCGAGGATGTCTAGAGGTTGAGCTGAAAATTCCATGTCTTCGGTGAAGGGAAGTGCGGCTGTCGATGGGGCAGCAGCTCCTGTGGCAGCTTTCAATTGAGAAACATGGAAGACCGGATGGATGCGACTTTCCCGTGGTAACTCCAATTTGTATGCAACCGTTCCAACTCTTTGAAGAATTTTATATGGACCAAAGTAACGCATTGCTAGCTTTTGATTGGGACGTGTGGCTAAGGACTTTTGCCTATAAGGCTGAATTTTTAAGTATACAAGATCCCCTTCCTCAAACTCCATCTCCCGTCTCTTCTTGTCCGCTTGTTGTTTCATTCGGACTTGGGCCTTCAACATATTAAATTTTAACTCCTCCAACATAAGATCACGTTCTTGGAGTAAAAGATCCAAAGAATCCACCGGGGTGTGTTGTTGACCCACACGAACTATATGCGGCGGAACCCGACCGTATAATGCTTGGAATGGGGACATATTGATGGATAGGTGCGGCGAAGTGTTGTAACTAAATTCGGCCCAATGGATCCATTTTGCCCATTGCTTTGGCCGACCCCCGATAAAACATCTAAGATACGTTTCCACCAATTTATTCACAACCTCCGATTGTCCATCCGTTTGGGGATGAAATGCGGTGCTTCTTAAGAGTTGAGTTTGTTGTAATCTAAACAATTCTCGCCAAAAAATACTCATGAAAACTTTGTCTCTATCCGAAACAATTGATGTAGGAAATCCATGGAGACGCACAATTTCTTTCACAAATATTTCGGCCACTTTAAGAGCCGTGAAGGGATGTCGTAACGTGAGAAAATGCCCATACTTTGTTAGTCGATCCACTACCACCAAAATAGTATCCACTCCCTCCAATTTTGGTAAACCTTCCACAAAATCCATAGTCACATGTTCCCACACTTGTGTAGGAATCGGCAAATTTTGCAAGAACCCCGCCGGTTTTTGTGTCGACGACTTGGCTTGTTGACAAACATGACAATCCCTAACATACTTCATCACTTGGCGTCGCATTCCTTCCCAATACCACTCTTGTGATAATCGGAGGTAAGTTTTTAAGTCGCCCGCATGACCTCTTAAAGGAAAATCGTGATATTCCCTTAACAAAACAGCAATGAAGGGTGAAGATTTTGACAAAACATAACGACCCCGAAAGAACAAAATGCCATTTTCCAAAGAAAAGCCCAAAGAATTCGGTTCCCCCTTCAAGATTTCTTGCCGAATTGCCTCCAAGGTTCCATCCCTCCTAACCTCCTCTTCTAGCAATTTCCATTCAATCCCATTCGAACTAAGTAAAGATCCCAACTCTATTCTCCCATTCGGAACACGTGACAAAGCGTCGGCCACCACATTATTTTTTCCCAGATTATATTCAATGCCAAAATCGAATGCCATCAATTTTATCATCCATTTTTGATAATCACCATTAACCTCCCTTTGCTCCAACAAATGCTTGAGGCTTCTTTGATCCGTGCGCACCAAAAACCGTCGACCCATGAGATAGTGCTTCCATTTAAGTACCGCAAAAACGATAGTCATCAATTCTTTTTCATAAATTGATTTTCCACTCGCCCTTGGCCCCAAAGTTTTACTAAAGAAAGAGATTGGATGCTTTTCTTGCAAAAGAACGGCTCCCACTCCATAATGGCAAGCATCCGTTTCTACTACGAACATTTTCTCAAAATTTGGCATGGCTAAAACGGGCACTTGAGTCATGGCCAATTTTAGCCTATGGAACGCCTCATCGGCCTCTTCGTCCCAAAGAAACGCATCTTTTTGTAACAACCGTGTAAGAGCCTTAGCTTGATGTGCATAACCATGGACAAATCGCCTATAATATCCCGTAAGGCCCAAGAATCCCCTTAACTCCTTCAAAGTCGTAGGTTTCGGCCATTGTAACATGGCCTTTATTTTTTCATCGTCTACCTCCACCCCTTTCTCCGAAATTATATGCCCCAAGTATGCGACCCGATTCACCCCAAATTCACACTTGCCGCCATTGACAACCAAACCATGCTCACGTAATTTTATTAAGACAATTTCTACATGCTTTCGGTGCTCCCCTTCTTCCCTACTATAAACCAAGATGTCATCAAAAAACACCAATACAAATTTCCGCAAGAATGGACGAAAAATTTCGTTCATAAGAGATTGAAACGTCGATGGCGCATTTGTGAGGCCGAAAGGCATTACCAAGAACTCGTAATGCCCCTCATGCGTCCGAAATGCGGTCTTGTGGACATCTTGTTGCCGCATTCGGATTTGCTGGTATCCGGATTTTAGATCAAACTTCGTAAAGACCCGTGCACCATGTAACTCGTCAAGTAATTCATCGATCATGGGGATCGGATATTTATCCAGCACCGTGACTTTATTTAATGCCCGATAATCCACACAAAAACGCCACGATCCATCTTTCTTTTTGACTAAGATTACCGGACTAGAAAACGGGCTAGTAGACGGTTGTATCAAGCCGGCCTTCATCATATCATTTACTAGCCGTTCGATCTCATTTTTTTGGTTATGCGGATAACGGTAAGGTCTAACATTGACCGGGTCCGTACCCTCCCGTAGCACAATGGCATGATCTTGCGGCCGAACGGGGGGTAGAGTCGTCAAAGGTTGAAAGACATCATCATACTCCGAAAATAAATCTTTCAAGATTGCGGGAACGATTGCCTTCTTGACACAATTTTCTATGCCATTATACTCCACAAGAATGCCTCCACCTTCTAAACGTAACTCCTTGTACATTGCCTTCAAGCTAATGCAAGAACGTTTTAAAGAAGGATCTCCAACCAACATTACCGATCTTCCCTCCCACATAAATTGCATGGTTTGAGTTCTCCAATTTGTGGTCACCGGCCCCAAGGTCTCCAACCATTGAACTCCAAGAATCACGTCGGAATTCCCTAACTCCAAAGATAAGAAATCTTGGATAATTACCAAGCCTTGTAAATGCAAAGTCACCCTTCTACAAACCCCTTGCCCCACTATCTCGTCTCCGTTGCCCAAGATCACTCCAAATCTTTCACATTCTTCACATTTCATGCCCATTTTCTTGACGGCCGCGGTGGATATGAAATTATTATTGGCTCCCGGATCAATCATCACTACCAAACTAACTTCCCCAATTTGGCCGATCATTTTCATGGTTTTAGGATTAGTAATTCCCACTACGGAATTCAATGAAATGATAGACTTCGCATCCTCCTCCATCACGCCATCCTCGGTTTCCCCCTCCACGACCTCTTCTTCCTCCTCTTCGTCCACACTTCCAATCAACACACTAAGTTCTTTCTTGCTACACACATGGTTTACGGACCACCTTGCATCACATTGAAAACATAACCCCTTAGCACGCTTTTCCCTAAACTCCTTGTCGGAAAGTCGCCTAAGCCGCTCCTTTGGGATTTGTAATTGGTTTCCCGTTCTACTCATGTCTCTTGGTTGGTATGTGGAATTGGGTGGGAATTTGTGGGTATTTAAAGAATTAGGATTGGGTCGATTTTGGTAGTTTCGGGTGGGATAATATTTAGGTGGGTTATATTGGGGTACATGGTATGGTGGGTTTGTGTTGGCCGTGTGGGCCGTGGGTGGGTTATGGGCTCGGGTTTGGGATTTCCTTCCTAACCAAGTAAAGGATTGGGCTATTAATTTGGATTCAATCTTCTCCGCCCATGCCATAGCTTGTCCCAAATTAACGGGTCCTAACATCTTCAACTCCGTTTTAATTTCATCCCTCAGCCCTCTTAAGAAAGCCCCCACCATGACGCTCTCCTCCTTCCTTCCCAAATGAGTCAAACGCGATACAAACTCACTACGATACTCGGCCACGGTTCCCGTTTGCTCGGAAGACATCCAATATTCACACATTTCATTCTCATCCCATGGTCGAAATCTTCCAAGAATCAATTTCTTTAAGTCATTCCAATTCCGGATCGTCCCATTTTGTTCCTCCCAATCTAACCACATTTCGGCTTCCCCTTCAAAACATACCGCTACCGCTTCTAATTTCTCTCTTTCATTTAATTGATAAAAAGAAATATTTCTCCGCTTTCCGGACCCAAGAATCCGGATCTTCCCCATTAAAATTCGGAATTTCCAACTTCCTTTTCCTCCAATTAGAACGCCTCTTCTCCCTCTCACCTTCCTCATACCCTTCTTCCTTTCTCACCCGCCTCACTTCCCATTCGGGTCCCTCATTTTCTTTGTCGACGTGTGCCTCATTCATGCCCAACTTCTCAAACAATTTCGTTTGTCCTTGCACTAACATCTTCAAAACTTGATCGGTTTTATCAAGTCTATGATTGAGTCGGTCTTCAACCGCCTCCATTTCTCCTCGCCATTTGCCTTCCATGGCAATTTTTAATTCTTCCACCCTTTGATCAAGAGAACTCATGATTATCCTAGAACTTCAATTTTCCTTGCCCACAATCGAACAATGCTCTGATACCTTTGTAACAAATCACTTAAGAATGAAAACAATGAAAGTATGCAAATAAGAAACAAAATCAAGAAAGCCCAATTTCCTAACGGTATTCGAGCCACCGCCTAGCTCCTTATCCTCCTTTTCTTTTATTTCTTACTTGACAAAAATATAATATGTACAAGAGGGCCTTTATATAGGAGTCTATTATAATAAGACCCTTAGGACACCTCATCAAGAATTCAAGAAGCCTATCAATTATTTATTACAAGCCAACTAAGCCTATTAATAGCCAACTAAGCCTTTATTTATTTATTAAACCTCTTCTAATATAAGTCTTGACAACCGGCCCAACCGGTTGCCCTCCCCCATTTGTTACAAAATGTTCATTTTTTTATCTATATAACAATTATTTGTGAAAACCATTAGTTACATTTAATTTATATATATAACTATATATAATAATATTTTAATATGTTATTATTTATATTTTGATTCATATAATGTTTCTACGCATGAATTTATTATAAAATATATAAATTAGGTAAACCGTGCAATAGCACGGGTATCTATCCTAGTTCCTAATTATAAATGCAAACAACTCAACTACTTGAACTTAGTACATCATAATGACACCTTATATCCTAATTCTAATTGGAAATAGAAGTAAACATACAGAAATCTTAACTATGACTTTGAGTAGCTTCAATTCACTTTTTAAGCGCCTTCACTTCACCCGCATAATGATATTTACCGACATTTTCTTACAACACCCAACGAAAAAAGTAGGAATTTTACCTTTGTAGTGAGCCTAAACTGGTTTGTATCTGAATTCGAAACCCTAATTTCTGTCAAGCAATCTTCATGATTGTTACAACATTTAAGAGCGTTGATGACTTCAATTTCTACCTCTATAGCTTTCGCTCGAGTATTAATTGAAGATCAGAGCATCACTGATGTCAGAGGAGAATAAGGTGCTTGAAGATGGTGAAAATGATGGAGTGAATTTTGGGGAAGAAAATTGTGTTTCCGCATGAAAATGGTTTATGATAAATTATAAAGACAGCAACCAACCACTTGCATTTCATGAAAGTTCGATGATACCATGTAAAATTTCCCTTAAAAGTATTCTATTTCAAAACATAATAAATGAAGTCAAATAAATTTTATATACATATAAAACTTTAAAAAAGAACAAATATAATTGATAATTAGTTATTCAACAACAAACTAACACACATTTGTAGGATCACACAATTTTACAATCTAATTCTACCGATATTTTGATCCTACTCTAGTGATCCTAGGTAGAATCCTTATTCTAACAACCTTGACAGTTACAACGTATTATAGAAAACAATGAACAAGATATATAAAATATTTAGATTGAATGATGATCTTTTTATTTAGGAAAATTTGCCAAGAATAATCCCAACTATCACCCGTTGGTCAGAAATAATCCCAACTATTGATTATTTTTTAATAATCCTAACTATTGATGAAGTTTGCTGAAAACAGTCCCACTCTATTTTCAACCGGCTGTAGCAGATTTTTTGAGTATTTTTTTTACCTTTTTTTTTAACTTTAATATAGGTTTACCTAATTTGATGAAGGAAAGTTAAAAAAAAAGGTACAAAAATACTCAAAAAACCTGCTACAGCCGGTTGAAAATGGAGTGGGACTGTTTTCAGCAAACTTCATCAATAGTTGGGATTATTAAAAAATAATCAATAGTTGGGATTATTTCTGGCCAACGGGTGATAGTTGGGATTATTCTTAGCAAATTTTCCTTTTATTTATCCAAAAATGGCTATTATAGCAAAAACATTTCACTATTCATGCACTACAATCCAACATTGATTATGTACTTTATCCAAAAGCTACTATTTATATACATATCCTTTACTGATCATATACAATCCAACTAGAGGTGTTCATTCGGGTGATCGGGTCGATTTTGGACGGGTGTCATTCGGTTCGGTTGTATTTCAGATCGGTTATGTTTCGGCTGTTTGTTATGACAGGTCACACTCGGGTCGGGTCAGTTAGTCGCGGTTCGGTTAAAGATCGGTTATTCGAGCTATCAGGTTAGCATCGGTTCGGTGCCGGTTGAAGTTCGGGTCGAGTGTTAATCGGTGTCAGGTTGTCATCGGTTAATAATTGGTTCGGTTTTGTCGGGTACAGATCGGGTTCGGTTTTTAGAAAATAGAATTCGACTACGTATTACTAATTACTATCTATCAAAAACAAAATAGTTAATATGCAAATCAATTAGTGATCATTATTACTTTGTTACTTTTACATGTTTGACCGAAAATTAAAATATAAAGTTCTATAAATTTTCCTCTAGTACGAATCAAATTAGTTTAATAAACGTTGACCATTGATTATTAGCTCTAAATATATGAAATCATGTATTTATTAGATTAACTAATAAAATGATTGAATATAAGTATATCATACTTCTATCTTAAAAATTCGTTCTGATTTAAAGCAATTCGATCTAAAACTCGTTCGGGTTAAGTCGGTTTTAGCCGGATCGAATTCGGTTTCAAGCATCATTCGGGTCGGATATGACTCGGGTCGGTCAATTTTAGGTTCGGGTAATCTCGGTTAACGGTTATGTGTCGGTTACAAAACTCGGTTACAGTTCGGGTTCAGCTTTCCCATTTTCGGTTGTCAATCGGTTCGGGTACAACGTCGGTTCGGGTATTGTCGGTTCGATAAACCTGAAAACGGAAGATATTTTCGGGTCGATTTACTTTCGGTTTCGGGTCGGGTCACTTTTGAACAGCTCTAAATCCAACACAAATTAGGTATTATAACACAACCTGTCTTGAATGAGACCGTCACACAATGAGACGAGCCCATATAATTAGCCCATTTCTTTTATTGATTACTTTAAAATCGTAAGTAATCGTTTTAAAGTTATAATTGCTCTAAGACTATATGAAGTGATTATTTTAAAATTATTAGTGAGCACTTTAATATTATACAAAAACATGGACGAGACCGTCCTATTCTAAGACGAAATCTAGGCTGACCCATTGTTAGGCGTGTGTACTACACGTGCGCGCTTTGCCCTCTAGATTTCCATTTATTTTAGTTTTTTTTCATTTTCGGCATTTTTTTATTTGGACTTTACAGGTATCAATTTTGACTTTAAAGATATCAATTTCAACGTAAAGTGATACTTAAACATATCAATTAAAGTAAAAATTTCAATTTGAACCTATAAGTTATCAATTGTGAAAACGAAGGATTTCTTGGAGTGAAGCTTGATTATGGATGGTCCTTGAATGGAGGATCATATGAGTTGACGGATCGATGAGGGTGAGGCGCTAACACTCTTGTCCCAATTTGAGACATCTCGCCTAAGACCAGCTGTTAATGTTATAAGTGATCACTTGAAGACAGAAAGTATATATTAAGCCAGTCTAATAGAGAGATGGTATCACAATAAGACCATCAAATTTAAGAAACAATTTTCATAAATTTTTTCGAAAGTACATTTTGGAATTGGTGGTTGAGAATTGAGATGCAACTTTTCCGACCATATAGAAGTATTAGAAATCAGAATCAAGCTTTAATACCAACAATGACCTTTGTCCAATTACTTGCTCTTCGGTCCCAATACCAAAACATGGCAATTTCTTACTTTCTTTTCTGAAAATTTCAATATAGATTGGTAAAATAAAGAACCAAAAAACACACGCTTATATTCAACACTTTTTAACTTTAACAAGAAGAAAATAGATACAAGTTGCAATATCTGGCATATACATGTACATAATCCATTCATCTAACCTAAGCAAAAGTAACAGGGAAAGTACATATTTGCGGACAGTGAGCAACAAATCTTGCACATCATTCTTATAGCTTTTCCTTTGGTTGATAATTGGCGAAAAACGTTACACTTTACCTTTTTCTTTTGGTCGATAATTGGTAAACAACGTTTCATTTAAACATACTTAATGGAGGCCCATTTCATGAATACATAAAGCGAAGGCAATTCACTCACACGCAAGTTTTGTACCAAAGCTAGTTAGGCAAATCGCAAATGCTTGGAAGGCTGACAGTGGCTGACGATAATCCATGGTGAAAGTGTCATCTCCAACTTTCCCAAACTGAAGGAGGACTACCTCTTCATCACCTTTACCATCCGGTTGACTTTGATCAAATGTTGCTATAAGTTGAAAGTTCTTCACTGAAGCTACTGTTACCCGACCATGAAAATTTAAGCACCAGCATTGCAAGTGCTCATGCCACCTTGGTGCTTTATTCCTCAGAATAGTACAACTAGAATCCAAGTCGGCTAACTTGGACTTGCTATCCTCTGTCTGATCCACAACGGCCTGTCCAGGTGGTCCAGGACACTTAAGGGAACACATCATCCTTCTAGGCCCCCTTGATTTCAAGAGGTTAAATTTGTATGACACGTGCCCAACTTCAAAATTACCAGCAGAAACTTGGGGGCTTATCTGTTTGCTTGCAAATCGGCGAGTAGATCTGCTACTAGATGGTTTTGCTCCATCATGGGGTGGCAGACTATCATATATAGTGAAGTTTGTACCAAGAAAGTCCGAGCTGCAAAATTGAAGTTATATGAGAACACAAACTACTTTAACCATAAACATTCTAGCTTCTTCACCAAAGCATTCATTTCAACAATGGATGGACAAGCACTTGACTCGTTGACATAATGACATTTTATCAAAACAGTCGCCACAGTTATTCAAATCATGTTAGAGTAGGAGTACATTATGGCATCTCAACATAAACCATCCGAAAAGGCTTTCTACCAAATGATGATATATAAGCAAGCTGACTTCAACAGAGATCTAATTAAGTCATGGACCCTGTATCAAATAATGCCCAAATGCTCATGGTGATGGTATAGTGACCCTGATGACTATTGCATCAATGATTTCTCCAGGCAAAGTAAGCTAAACATGTAAGTACCTCCATCCCAGGCTGCTGCCTACTTTCAAAAGTTACTATTAACTCTAGAAACTTGCCCATTTTATCCTCTATGATGGCATCAAATAAAAAAATGAACAAGAAAGACTACATGTCGCATGGTGGAGATATAAAAAAGGTTCCTGAAAGATAATAGTTTAGTATTCTCTAAGGCTAACTTAGCCACATATGCTTTATGTTTTGAATACTTTATCCATCCAAAAATATCAAAAACCCTCCTTTCATACAAAAGAGGAAAACGGAGATGCCCTAAATGTACAATTTTACAAACAGAAAATTCAGGGAAAGAAGGCTAGCACGATAAATTGAACCATATTTTCAAATGCTTCACAGAGAAAAGATGAAAGAATATACTCCCTCCTATCAAGCTAGTAGTCTCATTTGTTTTTGGGCACTATTCACTTAGCCCTTTTAATTTGTATTTTACTCTTAATCTATAAGTTAAAACATAGTCATGTGGGATCTTGTTTGATTCGTCTCAATACAAGGATTATTAATATCAAATTTTCATAATTTTTAATTAAGAATAATTAGAGATGTTAAGGGTTAAAATGTTGCCTCAACAAGTGTGAAAAAAGTAAATGGGACTAGTAGCTTGAATAGAGGGAGTACAATGATTTGAAGTTAATGGAAAATGTGGACTGAAAGTAAAATTTTCAAGGCAGGAGAATCGACTAGCCTGAAATCATTTGAATTGGCTATTGTCCTGGTGTTTAGCAGTCCCTTACACTATGTTTGGATGGATAAATTTGGAGGGAAAGAAAAGGGAGGGATTTGAAGGGAAATGATTTCCTTTGTTGATAACAATTTTAGGGAAGGAGAGATTTGGAAGAAAAGGAAATGGAGGGACTAATGTCCCGAATTTTGTTAATAACCAAATCTTTCCAAGAGGGGAAAGATTTGAAAGGAAAATAGCTTGTTAAGTAGAATATTGGTCATATTCAAACTTTTTTGCGAATTCATTAATATTAAGCTATAGTGTGTGCATTGTTATTGATAATATTTGATTTATTTAGAATTTTGTATGCTCTATTTTACTTTGATTTCTCTTCAATTCCCTCCTTATCCAAACAAAGGAAATTCTCCTCACTAATCCCTCCCCTTCCTTTCCCTTCTCTTCTTTTCTTTTCCCTTCCGATCCTTTCCCTCCTAAAACCTTATCCAAACATGGTGTAAATCATTACCGGTTAACCTCGTATGCCATGCTACTCCTTGTTAGTAAACCCTCTCCAAAACCAAGTTTTGGCTAGATTATTTAGCTTGGAAAATGTCAGTTGGTCAGTAACCATACATCCAAACAAAAGACACAGCCAACGTTTCCCAAAATCATAATGCAGATGACATCATAAAAGTCATACCTTAACTTTCCAACATATGCTTGACTTCCTTGTGATAGATCATCAACATCAAGTGATATAATATACTCAATGTGGGCACCACGCCTATATCTCCTAGCAGCTAATAGAAATTTCCCCTTTTCTGAAAATGCTGCAGTTCAAAAATTACAATTAGCAACTGCCTATAATTGAATACCGAATTTTGATGGAAAAATACTTAAAATTGGCCTCATACAACAGCTGCAATTGGTCTGTCATTAAAAAATATTACAAGGATTTAAGAGTTCAGAACTTTTTTGTTCCAGAAGTTTGGTTACTGAAGGCCACAATGCAGTTGAGCCCACTGATGTAAGACATAGATTGTCTAGAAAAAGGGTGAATTCAATAGTGCTCTGGATGCTCATTGATCATCAGTACTTTTTTATCACTCAAGGGAACAATGTCACACTTGTAAAATGGACAAATGGACGTAACAAAAGACTGAAGCAACTTAGAGTCTTAGACTGGTTCAAAAATATAAATATTTTCCTAAGAAATGGACAGCAATTACCACAACATAGTTATCCGGACAAACAAAGTATTACACCTATACGACTCTTTAGCAAAATAGTTAAAGACTATCAATTTTAGTAAGTTCAATGTTTCCTTACATGATGGTGATACAGACAGATAGAGGTAGAACGTAGAATTTCTCTTGTCCCGCTTAATTAAACACTGTAGAGGGAGCTCGCGTGGCCCAGGCTGCACCATCAACCAATCAACAGAATAAGTTAAATAATAGGACTAATAAACAATATTTTATAAACGGATAACAAGCAAGATAATGGAGAATAGCTCCTTTATGAGGGTTTTATAGAGGACTAATAAATACAAATTGTAGGGGGCATAAAAAGGATTCTTAACTAAAGAGTTACAAAGAAAAAGCACCAAGATATTTCTTCTCAATAACTTGCATGCTGAATTGTACTCCCTTCGTTCTTTTTTGTTCTTCCCGTTTAGAATATTCCATTTTTGGAGAGATAAATTTGATTAAGATTTTTAAGACATTTATAGATGATAAAATATATGCATATGAGATCTTCTTAGATTCGTCTTAATGTGTACATTTTTATCATATATTTTTTATAATTTTTTATAATGCGTATTTAGTGATATTTAGGTTCGAAAGTTGCTTTGAAAACTGTGCAAAAAGTAAATGGGAAGAACAAAAAAGAACGGAGGGAGTATATTTAATACTCACATTTTAATTGTGCTTGACTTTCTAGTTCCTATGCAGCAAGATATTGTAAATGTTGTAAATTTATGATGGTATGGTTAATGGCTAAAAAAGTCAAAACTTCAGAATCTGGGCCCCCAATAAATGCATATTTTTCTAAGGGCAAAAGAAAAAAAAAAAACAACCCTTTTGAGCCTTCACCAAATAATTGGCATGTACTAGTTAATTTTGTTGATTACCAGTACCCATAAAAAAAAATTTATTTACCAGTGATTGGATCAAATTCACTGTGCATGCTAACCAGCCTAAATGGCTGTGTCGGCGAAGTTGGGAGGCGGCAATGATCATGCCCTAAGAACAAATATTGACTACATCATTGCTTGTGTTATTTAAATAAACTATACTACTAAAACGATCTTATTACGGAATAATTGAGAAATTGTGTTTGGATGGAATAGTTCTTCATTGTTTTTGGATAAAACCTGTTTTGCAAGCTCAAAATCCTATCCTCATTAAAAATCTCTTCTACTCTGCTTTTAAAATTAACAAAAATGAATAAAATTATAGCACAAAATGCACTTTCAATAGCAATTGTGATAAAGGTCATGGCAATAAGATAAAGAGATGATGATATCGTCATTCCTTCATATACTCAAGATCAAAAGATATCTCTTGAATCAGCCTAAACCACGTTTTTGTACACCTTTACAATGCGAGATATATCGATTCAATAGATTTTAAACTGAATGATATGATATAATACGATGCGCATTGCGATCCAAATATATGTGTTAAGGTATGACATCATAAAATATCAAAATCGGCAGCGACAACCCAACACCTAAAGGCTTTATCGAGGAAAAAAGACACTTAGCTATCGTTATAGTTACTTACATAGCAATAGCTCTAGATTTACAATCTAGCCAGTGCACAATGAAGTAATTTAAATCCAATCAAATTCAATGCTTTAACAATAAAACAACAACTTTTTTCTAAAAAATGCTTAAGTGGACTCATAAATTGAAAGTCAAGGTAATAAAGTCAACAACAAAGTCGATATCATAGAAATGAAATATTTACGATTAGTAATGAATATCACTTTATTTGATGTTGTTTGACTTAGAACACAAATTTGAACAAACTTGTGTATTTTTTCAAAAATAGTAATCTATATTAGCATATAAGCTATCTAACACAAAATAATTGCAGCCTATTACCATAAAATATAATGCTTTTAAGTTAAGATACTTTTTCATTTATCCACGTGTCAACCGGGTTCAATGTAACAACCCCATCTTATTTTTACCTTATCTATATATAGTGATGGGGTGTTTGGTTTATAAAATTTAGGAGCTAGAAATGGTAACGATTAACCCATTCACCTGATGTTTTTTTTGCAATTTTCGTAACCATTACTGGTACCAAGAGATAACCATTATTCCAGTTTTGTTTCCACTTTTAACTCACTGGTAAGAAATCACTATAATACTTTTAACCAAAACTAAAATTTACTTCACTGATCTGTTTGATCTTATGTAACTCCTATCAATTATTTTTCTTATTATTTCTTTGCCATCATCGTCTTCAACTACTTTTTATGGAAGACAACTAATTCAATCAACAAATGGAAGCACAGCTGATGAATATTGCAGTTGTTGCAGCAAAACAAGAATTAGACAATAGTTTTTTCTTTATTTTGCATGGGTGAAAGTTGAAAGAAGCAATTATATGTACGTTGTAACTAATTCCCTTACTAATCTGAACCAAACAAGTCAAGGTAACCCTTATTGTTTCCCTTACTCCATTTTTTCAAATTCCTTTCCCTTTCCATTACACTTTTCATACCAACACTCCTTGAATATACAAAGACTTTCAAGAGTACAGTGGGTTAAGTGGGGTTAAACGACCCCG
The DNA here is from genome assembly GCA_019776075.1 of Amaranthus palmeri. Taxonomy (NCBI): domain Eukaryota; kingdom Viridiplantae; phylum Streptophyta; class Magnoliopsida; order Caryophyllales; family Amaranthaceae; genus Amaranthus; species Amaranthus palmeri. The sequence goes on along the minus strand of JAAKBH010000032.1, from coordinate 965,352 downwards.
TTATCATAAACTTGGCTCCACCTATGTCCCTTAATCTCTAAGAGATGCAACACTTTCCATTTAAGCCTGTCCCTACAACTTTGTCACATTTCAATTTGGGTAATAGTCTCATCGTTTTCTTTTATTTTAGTCTACACATCTTCACTTATTTCTCATACTTCAACCTCATCCGCATTTCCCTCACAGTTGAAGTACAATTATCTAGTAACCATAGAATAAAAAACAGGTCGCATAGCATCGCATTGGCCGCGTTGTACAAGTTTTCAAAACAAATGATCCGACATTTCCCTCATTGTAAAGGTGTTTAAAAAACATTTTTTGAGTTGTATCAAGGGATAACTTATGATTCAACATATTAGGCGTTACAACAATCTCATCACTCCTGTCACCGCATCATCCTTCATAATGATAGTGACTCTTATTGTGTTTCTGCACTAGGCTAGGACTCCTCTCAAAATGGAAATTTAGACTACAGTCCCCGTCGGAAAACAAAGCACAACCTTAAGCATACTAAATAAATTATGAACACACATTACCAATACTTCACTGCACTGAAACATTTTCTTCTCTCTTTTCCTAAACCATCGCTCAATTCTTTTCACTGATTCACTCTTTGCATCTTCTTACTCAACTTTACCTTTTCTTCCTTTAGAGGAATAAAAAAAATTGTTCAAGTAATTTATTAAACATCTAACTCCATTTTATTTAGTTTTTAGTTGTTTTCATGGGCATCAACTAGCTTGTTTCACGTTTGATATTTACATTTTAAACATTTTACTATCATTTTCAAAACGGAAAAATGACTATAAATAATGAAGCTAGAAGATCCAAATGTTTGCATTTATAAGGGCCAACAGGTGAGGCATGGGGCAATTCAACAGGTAAGTTTAATAGATGTGGAACGAAGACTTTTCCCGAAGTTTGGAGAGTGGAAACAAAACAAGGTATTAGCTATTTCCAAATAATGTATTGCTAGAATGCTAGTTAGCTATTCCTCATAGCATACAAAATGTACGGGAATCACTATCTAATTCCATTACCAAGCCACGAAAAGTGCTTGCCAAACATAATCAAGTAGTTAGGTAAGCAATAAATGAATTGATCACACACATCCTCTAAACTCCTAACATTACTAACATCCATTAATTGCCTAAATAAAACAATTGAAATAGAATTTACTTCAGCAGACAGCATTCAAAATTTAAAACTACATCACCCAATCTAATCATTAAAAATCGAAATAAACAAAATCACAAATCTACCCTCATGTCACACAAACTGTAAGGGATCACCTATCTAATTCGATTAGAAAGCCACGTAAAGGGCTAAGTTGGGTTAGGTTAGCCATAAATGAATTGATCACAGACATCCTCCTAAGTCCTAACATTACTAACACCAATAATTAACTAACCCAAATTAATCATCAAAAACTAAAATTAACAAAACTCCACATTTCAAACAATTTCATTAACCCTAAAATTAAAAATAAAACCCTAATACTAAAAGAGAAAATTACCTGTTTAAGGCAAGAAGGAAAAGTGATTTTTCCAGTAGAAAGAGGAGACTTAACAATCTCCCTTGTAGCATCTCTCCATTTTTTACAAACACAAGCACATACGACGACGTTTCGACGAGAAGGCCATTTATCTTCAGATGATTCAACACGAGCTATAATATCAGCCAAAAGCTCCGGCAACAAAGAAGACCATCTATCTTCTTCCTCATCAGCGAAATCTGAAGAAGGTATCGTAAATGGCGGGTGTGGGTCCCGCTGAGATTTGGAAGACAGAGAAAAACAACGAATAGAAGAAGAACGCCTAGAGAGAAATGATCTGGTAAGAGACATCACAAGATAGTAGCGATCATGGAAGAAAAGAGGTGAGAGAAAGTAAAGGAATTGGTTATGGCGACCACAAAAAAAGTAGAGAGAGAAAGAGAGTAAGAATTTTTAGGATGAGAGTGGAGAAGAGAGGAATGAATGGGGGATGTTGATAAACTTACCGACCTGTTAGGGTAACCGCAAGAATAGATCAAAGGGAAACGTTAAAGAGAAGACTTATTTGAATTGACAAAAAAGAAATTATAAATAAACTTCAAAAAAAAAAAAGAAATAATAAATAATGCCAAATGGACACGACTTTTATGCTCATTCTTAATTATTTTTATCTTTTTTTAGTGGTTTGGTGAATCTATTGTTGGAATATGGAGGAAGATGTGGTATCAATTTTGTGCCTTGGAAAAGTATAATCATGTAAATAAATTAGGTTTGAATTTCTTGCTCATTGTCTCCCTATAAATGTGGGTAGATGTGAAAAAATTTAATTTACTTTATAGTTGATTCAAATTTGATGTTAATACCTCCTCCGTTCTATTATATTTGATTTATTTGACTTTTTACGCAATCCAATGTGGTATCAATTTGAAAATTTTTCCGTTCATTTTTATGCTAACATGGTAGGTGAATTTGCAATAAAAATCATTTCCTAATATAATTTAATTTAACGTGCAGAAGAAGATTCATTTTAGTAAGCAATATTATTTTCAAATTATGTAACTTGGTAAAAGAGAATAATTTCATGATATAGCAAAAAGAAACGTACTAAATTTGTAAATCAGTTTTATTTATCAATATTATTTTCAAAATAAAAGAGAATAATATCTTGATATAGCAAAATTATTTTTCAAGATTATTTACCAGTTGTAGAATAATTATATCTTCATAATTATACTGACGCTACTTATATACTTCATATTCCTATTTGCTTTAAATAGTAATTTTACTATTATGTAAGTAATTTTACCGATAAATATATATTTATAAAAAAATTGTATAAATGGTAATATTTTTTCAAGATTTTTTAAATGAGACCAAATTTGTAATATTTTTGATTTGTTTTAAAAACAATTCAAAAAATCATTCAATTATTCAAAAAATATTAAGCTATATACCAAAAATAAATAATTCATTTGAATTTATTAATAAATTAAATTAAATTTATTCATGAAAATATAATTATAAAAAAACTAAATATAAGAACTCACTTGACTATATTTTAGGTAAAAAAGGTCAAAGAGTGACCTATTGCAGTATTGTTGTATTTCCCTCAATTCATGTGATCATGTCATTGCTACCTGCCTATTAGATCTTATTCCTATTTGCTTAAAAAATATAGTTTTATTTAATAAATGGGTAAAATCATCTATAATATGTTTATTTAAAAAATTAGACAAACGGTAATATTTTTTCAAGATCTTTAAAGTGAGACCAAATTTCACGATATAGCAAAAAAAAAAAAAGCGTACTAAATTTGTAAATCTGCATTATTTACAAAATCAAAGAGCATAATATCTTGATAAAGCAAATTTATTTTTCAAGATTATTTACCAGTTGTAGAATAATTATATCTTCATAATTATACTGACGCTACTTATATACTTCATATTCCTATTTGCTTTAAATAGTAATTTTACTATTATGTAAGTAATTTTACCGATAAATATATATTTATAAAAAAATTGTATAAATGGTAATATTTTTTCAAGATTTTTTAAATGAGACCAAATTTGTAATATTTTTGATTTGTTTTAAAAACAATTCAAAAAATCATTCAATTATTCAAAAAATATTAAGCTATATACCAAAAATAAATAATTCATTTGAATTTATTAATAAATTAAATTAAATTTATTCATGAAAATATAATTATAAAAAAAACCAAATATAAGAACTCACTTGAACTATATTTTAGGTAAAAAAGGTCAAAGAGTGACCTATTGAAGTATTGTTGTATTTCCCTCAATTCATGTGATCATGTCATTGCTACCTGCCTATTAGATCTTATTCCTATTTGCTTAAAAAATATAGTTTTATTTAATAAATGGGTAAAATCATCTATAATATGTTTATTTAAAAAATTAGACGAACGGTAATATTTTTTCAAGATCTTTAAAGTGAGACCAAATTTCATGATATAGCAAAAAAAAAAAAGCATACTAAATTTGTAAATCTGCATTATTTACAAAATCAAAGAGCATAATATCTTGATAAAGCAAATTTATTTTTCAAGATTATTTACCAGTTGTAGAATAATTATATCGTCATAATTTTACTAACATGTCATTGCTACTTATCTACTTCATATTCCTATTTGCTTTAAAAAGTAATTTTACTATTAAATGAGTAATTTCACCTATAAATATATATTTATAAAAAAAATTTTATGAATTGTAATATTTTTTTCAAGCTTCTAAAAATGAGACCTATTTTGTAATATTTTTGATTTGTTTTAAAAACAATTCAAAAAATCGTTCCATTATTCAAAAAAATATTAAGCTATATACCAAAAATAAATAATTCATTTGAATTTATTAATAAATTAAATGAAATTTATTCATGAAAATGTAATTATAAAAAACTAAATACAAGATCTCACTTGAATATATTTTAGCTAAAAAAGTTCAGAGTGACCTATTGCAGTATTTCTATATTTCCCTAAATTCATGTGACCATGTCATTGCTACGCCTATTTGATCATATTCCTATTTGCTTAAAAATATAATTTTATTCAATAAATGGGTAAATTCATCTATAAATAAGTTTATTTAAAAAAATTATACAGATGGTAATATTTTTTCAAAATCTTTAAAATGAGACCGAATTTCTATATAATATTTTTGACCTTTTTTAAGAAATTTCAAGATCTTCAAAATGAGACCAAATTTCTAATATAATATTTTTGACCCTTTTTAAGAAATTTCAAAAAATCATTCAATTATTCAAAAAAAAATTAAGCCGCATTATAAAAAAAATTATATTAATTTATCAAAAACTTTAACGCAAATTAATTTATTCATAAAAATGTAGTTAAAAAATATAAATATAAGATCTCACTTGACTAAATTTTACCTAAAAGAGGTCAAAAAGTGACCTGTTGGCCTTTGAACAAACAATCGACGGAGAGAAAGTGACTCAGTCGTCTGAAAACTGGGATATATATATGTATAATATTCAAAATACTAACAAATAATTTTCTTTATAATCTTTAAAAATAAATATTAATAAAGTATAAAATTAACTCAAAATTTTTCTTTCAATCGTCGTGCATAGCACGGGAATATATATAATTTATATATAAAGCTATACAAACCTAAAAATTATAAAAAGTTTTTGAGTATTATGAAAGTATGCGATTAGACGAATCAAAACAAGATCACATTAACCACAATATGAATAGTGCTCATATCCGAAATGTAGCAAGTATTTCAGAACGGAAGAACGAAGTAGAATGTATGAAATTTAGTATCAAATTTTGACTATGATTCTTCATCGATTTATATAAAGAAAATATATTAATGTAAGATTTTTCTAAATATTAACTAATTATAATTTTTTAAAACTCACAATTAACATTACTTGACTTTTGAGTTTTTGTTGGAATCTACCAAAAGATGAATGAGAAGAATAAATGAAAATTGAGGAAGTAGGTTAAAATTCATAATTTAAAAAATTTTGATTCATAATTTAAAAGGAAAAATTACCCTGAATAATATGACCTTTCACTTATTTCCCAATATCGAATAATACGAACTTTCAATTAACCACGAATAATACAAAGTATGACATGCATTTTCCGCTGGCATCCCTGACCGGTTTGTAACCGGTAGAACAGGTCTTTTTTGACCGTTGCACAGCAGCTTTCATCTCCAACCTGTTTATCATTCCTAATCCTTCTTTCCAGAATTCTCACCGCATTCTTACTTTATTTTTCATTTTTTTAATTACTTCTTTCAATCTTTCAATCTTCACCTCATTCAATTTATTTACTTCCTCCAATCTTCCCCTTCTTCATTTAATTGATGTTGAATATGTTTTTCCCTTCTTCACCATCATCTCAATCTAGAACATCAATTGCAAATGGAATTCCTTTATGTAATCATGGTGTTCATGCTAAATTACTAGTAGTCAAAAAATAAGAGTTGGTGAGAGATTTTATGGATGTGCATTTTGGCTGGTAAGTATATATTAGTGGATAGCTTTATTATTTAATGTTAAATTTTAATTTCTTTATCAATTAGAGTTCATGATTTGATTATAAATTTAGGCACAAGATTGTAAATTTTTTAAGTGGGAGAAAGATGTAGACAGGGTTGGCCCTGACATTTAAAGGGCCCGGGGCGAGACATATATACAGGGCCCCTCATTTTATCCAAAATAAATAAGATTATGAAATTCAATATTTATATATAACAATTTATTTAGGAGTGATATAGACTTTACTAATATAAAATAGATTTTCTCTTTAAAATTCTAAAATAATGGAAATTACTATTAAAAAAATTAATTTTGTCTTTTAGTATCAAATATTCTGGTTCAAATCAAGGCACAAATCTCTCTTTGTATTTTTTAGCATTATATTATTCTCTAAATATGTTTAGGAGTTATTTATGTTATGTAATTATTTTGTCAATACGTTGTAACCTTAATTAGCTTGTGTTTAGGTGTATTAAAAAAGAGATGTTTCCTCTCTTCTATGAAAACAGAAAAACAACTTTCATTCTCATATTATCTCAATTAATTTGGCAAAGTTCAATTTAGTAAAAACTGATTGTTAAGAATCGACAATCCCAAATAAGAGAATTTAAATAACATGAGATTAGTAAGAAATAACATATGAGCAAATTTAAGATTACTAAAATAGCTATTACTATGAGAGATTGATCTCGGTGAGACGATGTGAAAATACGAAAACGTATATGCTAATAATTGTAATACTTGAGTTATTCAGCTCATGCATGATAAATGTCTCACGGTGAGACCGTCTAACATAATAAATTTTGCAACAAGTCTTGTATGAGACCATCTCATCGTGAGACGAGCTCATAGAAATATTAAAAAACAGTAGAATTTTCCACTTGTATATGAAATAATTATTCTTTAAATAGTTTAGGGTGACCCAATTAAAGTCATCTCACGGTGAGACATCCTCAATTTAAAAAATTAGTTCAATTTATAATACTAAAATGAGAGTTAAAAAATCAGTGTAATTTGTAATACAAAAATGGGAGTTGAAAACGGCCCAAACAACATTTTATAAAAAGTGGCCCAAACAATATTTTAAAACAAATTTGTAATGAACATCCAAGCTCCAACTTTATCCCCTTCATCCCTGTCAAATAACCATAACCTTCATTAATGGTGGCAGTCGGCAGACTTAGAAATTTTGGTATTTCTACGCTAGATTTTGGGGCCCTGGGCGGTGGCCCTCCTCGCCCTCCCCCAGGGCCGGCCCTGGATGTAGAGTATTCAAGTGGAATTTCTTCTTGTTTGGAAGAAGAGAAAGCTATGTTAATTGATAAAATAAAGAAATTGAAGGTCAAGAATGCAAAGTTGAAGGGAAGTGAAGCAATGTTGAAGTTAGAGGTTGTTAAACATGTAAATACACAAAAAGCATTAAGTTTTGTGCTTGTAGCATCATGGATTTTATTTGGATTGTTCTTATTTATGTTAAGCTAGGTATAAGAAATTGATCATGTTATGGAACTTCATGAATTGGAAATTCAATGTAATGGAAAAGTTTAACAAAGTTCAGGGCATCAATGGTGGATTTGTAGCGTGAGAGAGGAAGAGTTTTCAGAGTTGAGAGCTTTGGTCAGTAAGTTTACAATGAATATATGCTTTCTCTCTCATAGTTAATTTTGCTTAGAAAAACAATTAAATTTTGGTTAAAACCTTTTTTCACCGGTTATGGGTAAAAAGGACTACCATCGGAAAATGCATGTCAAACTTCGTATTATTCCTGGTTAATTGAAAATTCGTATTATTCTTGGGAAATAAGTGAAATGTCGTATTATTCAGGGTAATTATTCCCAATAAAAAAAATTATGTCTAAAAATTTGATTTATTAATATAATTTCATAGTCCCCCTTTTTATAGTGCGATGTTTAACAATTTTAAAGTTAAGTTAATATATCATGGTCATGTACTCATGTTGTTACTCTCATATGAAAGTAATTTTCTAAATATCTGTGTGATTCCACAACTAAAAAAACTCATTTGGACATGTCATAATGTATCATTTATATATCAATATTCTTTCTAGACATTGTTATATCCTATAACATAATTGCGTTATCAATTGATCATATGTTAGTCTTTAATTACAGTGACTCAATGAAAAGTTAAAGGGTTGAATTAGATTCAATTTCACAATAGAAAAGGTAAGGGGTTGAATTACATAAATGAGAATGGAAAGAAGATGAAAAGAAATATAATTATTCTTCAAACTCCTTTTCTTTCAAATTCATTCCCCTTCAATATTGTTATTTAAATTAGGAAAACATCTTCCTCTAAATCCTTCCTTTTTCGGTTCTCTTATAATTATAATAGTGTAAGGGTCTAATTAACTAAATCCACGCTTACATTTTGGTTGTTTTTATGATTGGAGATTACTATAAGATTGTTAGCTTTGATTTGGTTATTAATATATGCCCAATTTGATGTGTAATGAAGGTGTCGTTGTGTTTTAAATAAGAATAGTCAAACTGTCGTAAGGTGCTTGCATGATAACATATCTTGCTCCTTCAAGCACTCTTTTAGCTCATTAATGCACATTCATCAAAGTAACCTGAATAAATTCACATTATAGCATTATAGGAAAGAAAGAAGAGGGAAAAAGAGGATAAAAAGGAAAGAGAGTGAGATTGTTGAGTTTTCCTTATAAATCCTGTAAATGTTGAAAGGATTTAGTTACCATTAAAAAAATATATTTGATCGCTTAATGATCAGTATATAGTATTAGAATATCCTTGTTAGTTTAAAATGTTTAAATAATTGTATATGAATGGACGAAAATAATATATTTTAAAAAAAAATTCAGGAAAAAAATAAAATATTATTTTGGACCCAGATTTAGACCCGTCAGACCCTAGGGACCTAAGTCTGGATCTAAAGGTTTCAAACCCTATGGTTTTGTGTCCAAATTTGAATCCAATTAAATAATAGAATCTGGATTTGATCTAACTGGACCTGGCTCAGATCCAACCCATGCCCATCTTTAGTTGTAATAGGTCTAAAATTTTTCGATCATTTTCTAAGAGAACAAGATAAACAAGCAATAATATACTTTTTTTTTCAAAGAAAATTTGAAACTGAAGGAATTATACAAGGGTAATAAATATTTTTTAAGAAATATTAATGTCCTAAATTCAATGTAACCATAATATAGGATGTATTCTACACCAACACAGGTTGTGTCTTGTCACACAAGTCGAGCATGTACTCGAAGTTAATGCAACCACAAGTAAACTTTCTCGTTTTGCAAAACTCAGTAATATCCTTCTCAAATACGCCACCAAGAGCCTCGCTCCTAGAGGTGTTCATTCGGGTCATTGGGTTGATTTCGGGTCAGTTGTTTCGGGCCGGTTCAAAATCGAGTTTTGTGTTCACATTGGTTTTTACATAATTGTGGATCCATTTTTAAGTCGGGTCAAATCGGGTTCGATCATAAAGTCGGGTGTCTATCGGGTCATCGGGTCTGTTATGAACACCTCTACTTGCTCCATGCATCCTCAATCCGATGATTAAGCAGACGTCACTTAATCGGGTTCAATGCACATGTTCATGATGCACTACAACATCCCCAAATAAGTAGCTGTTACTTGTGTATATAGCCACTTAGACCCCGATGCCTAATGATGCCATTCAATGTCATCTTCCTAGTTAAACACTCATGAAATGAAGAAGTCTGCCCTTTCCGTTATAAATTAATCTAGATATGTGTTAGGTGTCCTCCATAGCTGACTAGGCATAAGATGATATTTTATAGGTTTGCTAGTCATATACTACATAATAACCCAGTCATGTTGTTGCTAATAACCAACATAATTAACCATGTCGTTTAAGATGCCTCCACTTAGGAACATGATTATCCTTTAGACTATAAGTTGATGCCAAACAATATTGTTAGAAGTACTAGATCTTATCTAGTCAAGGCAAATAAATCTACCTACTTGCTAGCTCTCCTTGAGAGTTGAGAGTCCAACTAATGGGTTGTAACATAGAATGTACTTGAACATGTCCTTCATTCTCACACTACATATAGTCACCATTAACACTAAGGGGTTGTTTGGTTACATAAATTTTGTGATTGGTAACGGATTCAATTACTTGATACCATTACTTACTGTTTGTTTTAGAGAATAGGGTAACTGTTACCCTTACTTAGGGGTAACACATACCCCTTATATGTTACCTTTAGAAAAGGTGGAGAAACAAATACCGTTTCTGGATGACGATTCTCCCTCAAGCTTTAAATCTTCTTCTCGTGGCTTACTAATTCTTGGTCTCTCCCTTGGCTCCCATGTCCCAAGTTCCTCATGGCTAATCTTTTCGTTTTTTCAAGGTTTTTTGTTTTATTTTTAAATTTTCTCTATAATCTTTGTTTTTAATTTCATTATTTTCTATTTCTGCTAAGTTTAAAAAATAAAATTCATCTAAAATCTTTTGTTTTCAGAAGCAAAATTCATCATTTCATATTAATCTTTTGAATTCAGTGCAACCAACTTGAATTTTTACTACAAATATTAGTTCATTTTTTAATTTACCTTCAAATTATTGTAGAAAAATGTAGAAATTTTGTGTAAAATTACAGTTGTAGCTTCTGATCAAGATCACTAGTTTGATTTCATTACAAGAAGTTCATTTTCAAAATTACCTTCAAATTGTAACAAAAAAACATAAATTAAATAGAAATTTTACTACGTTATTTCATATTTTATATTGTATGTTCATGGAGTTTAGTTGTCTGGTTCAATACTTAACAGGTGTTTGATCAAAGTTGCAAAGTAACAAATGATTTGAGGTTTATGTGAAAAATATAATTTTGGCTGCTTTTTTTTATGAACAAATTAACTATTTAAATTCTGAAGTGTAGAATTTTTTATCAATATACCAAACAATAACAAAGGGAAACAAAAACCAATATTTCATTTTTATGGCTATAGCAAACAACTTCTAATAATAACACTTATTGTGACCATTACCCTTTCTTATCTATTTCCTTTCCATTCCATTTCCTCTCTTTATACCAAACACCCCCTAAATGAGGTTGACCCTAAGAAATTATTCTTGATCAAAGAATTCAAAACAAACTACGTACTAGTTCCAATTAACTAACTCTAAGGTCTCGACTCTCTCTTTGCCATGGTCCCTAGCACGCTTAGACAAATCCCCCTCTCGTAACTTGCGCATAACCCATTTTCTTGATTTAAAAAAAAAAGATAAATAAAAAAGTAAAGCAAATCTATCCTCCTAATTGCCACCCTCCCTCTTACTAAGCTGCCACCACTCATCCACCCCCAATACAAACCCATTTTCTTAACTTGCGCATAACCCCACCTAGCCCTAAGCCTTAACCACTCCATCTTCAACTCACCACTAATGTACCCTCACAATATTGAGCCACCTCAACCCACCACCATTTTCACCTTTTAAGTCGAATCACCTAAAACAATTTCAATTGAAAAAGTCCAAACTGGCGTGAACACTATAATAATATTAGCAGATTTTGGGTAAGACCGTCTTAGAATAAGACGCGGCCCAATATGGAGCCCATCAGGTTTTTCCATTTCTTTGGGCATTTTTCAATTTTACTCTTAAAGATCTCAATTTTGACTTTAAAGATATCAATTTCAACGTAAAAGTAGTACTTAAATATATCAATTAAAGTAAAAATTTCAGTTTTAACCTATAAGTGATCGATTTCAACATTAAAGTGATCAATTTCTACCTAATATAATTGACAGTGATAAATATTGAATTGTATGTAGTTATGTAGTTCATTTATTTTTTATTATAATTGATATAGTTAACATCATAATAGAAACAAGATAAGGTCATAATTGATGCGTGCTTGATAACAATTGACAGTGATAAGTAAGAAATTGTATGTTGTTATGTATTTCATTTATTTTTTTTATAATTAATATAGTTAACATCATAACAAATACAAAATAAGGTCATAATTGATGCATCTTTAGTAATAATTGACAGTGATATGTAATGAATTGTATGTTGTTATTGAATTTTTACTTTAATTGATATGTTTAAGTACTAGTTTACGTTGATATTGATATCTTTAAGGTCAAAATTGATACCTTTAAGGTCCAAATTGAAAATGCCCAGAAAATGATAAAACCAAAAAATTGAAATCTGTAGCGCGTGTAGTGCACGCGCCTGAGAATGGGCCGACGCAGCTGTGGTCTTAGAATAAGACGGTCTTACGCAAGTTTTTGTGTAATAATATTGTCTGCTAAACACAGCGAAAAGACTTATAAAAGTCTGGACTGAATTCGACCTGTGTTTCGATGACCACTTTAAACCAATATCAAAGTCATTTTTAAAACTTTTTACATAACGTAAGTAACTATCAAATACAAAACATTAAAACTTAGATTTAAATTTTACAAAAACACTTAGTTATTTAAATATATTACATGATTATAATTTTCATAGTCTCAACATACAACTGAAGTCCTCGCTGTGCACAATACACATAACAAATAATGTACATGCATCCATATGATGCAGCTAACCTAAAAGTGAGTCTATTCCCCCGAAAGAATAGTCCCCATTAAAAGATCTCAACAATTATAATTGTTGAGTAATTCAACAAACAATGCAACATTTGAATAAGAAAATCATTTAAATGTGTATATTTTAATCCTTTACTCATTTAGTAATTCTTTTTAAAATCAAGGATCATTTACCAACAACAGCCTTAAAGTTTGCTTAATTTCAAATAAACAGCCTCAAACTTCGTTTTTTTTTTACCAACAACAGCCTTCAACTTAGGAAACACGACATCGATACAGCCCCTTCACCGGATGACCTGCTAATTGACCGTGGACCATGCTCAATGACCTTTGACTTTCCCTTAATTTCACTAATTAAACCTAATTACTCAATTATCCCTAATTAAACCCTTCTTCCCCAACCTTTCTCTAACCCACCTTAATCACCTCCATTCTCCCTCTTCACCATCACCACCACCACCACCACCACCACCACCATTAAAACCCCTCCTTTAATAACAACCCAATTAAAAGCCCCTTCATCAAATTCTGTTTCATCAAACCAATTAAAATGCAAGAATTGCGAATTAACGGCATGGACATACCGTCAAACCGAGAGAAGCAACTTATGCTGGCGATGCGACACCATTTTTCACGAAACCAACTTTGAGCTTTCTAATCATATTCAATCTATTCTCTGTAGTAAATGCCAAAAAATCACTCCATGGACTGCTTTTGGTCCTAATCTCCCTACTTGCAAAGCCTATTGTTATTCTTGTGACCCTATAACTTCTGGAATTCTTAATTATATCATCACTAAAATGAATCAATTCTCATCATAACTGATGATGATCAATCTCAAGTTGATCAAAATCAAGATTCATCGTCAGATCAAAAACGAAATAATTTAATTACTCTTTAAACTAAAGATTAAGATCTTAATTAATCTGGGTCTTTTAATTCTTGGTTATTATTATTAGTGTATTTTGTACTTATTTGTTTAATTTCATTTTATCAAAATTTTTCTGGGTTTTTCATTGATCTGTTTCGTTTTTTTGTTAACTGTTCTGTTTTTGACCTAATTTCTGCAATTGAGGGTTTAGAAAGTGAGAACAAATACATCAAATGGAGGGGCTTTTTATTGGGTTGTTATTAAAGAAGGGGTTTTAATGGTGGTGGTGGTGGTGTTGGTGAAGGGGAAGAATGGAGGTGGGTTAGAGAGAGGTTGGGTAAGAAGAGTTTAATTAGGGATAATTGGGTATTTAGGTTTAATTAATAAAATCAAGGGAAAGTCAAAGGTAATTGAGCATGGTCAACGGTCAATTAGCAGGTCATCCGATGAAGTGGCTGCATCGATATCATGTTTCTTAAGCTGGAGGCTGTAGTTGGTAAAAAACGAAGTTTGCGGCTATTTCTTTGAAATTGAGTAAACTTTAAGGCTGTTGTTGGTAAATGATCCTAAAATCAAATACTGTCGAAATTTATGTTTGGCAATACTCAAACTACATTACAACATAGTGTAATATATAACTTTTAAAGAATACTTCTTTAAATAAATGACACACGGCTAATGGACTGCATAAGTTCATAGCTAAACATAATTGAAGTCATCCCTCACTAAATAGTTTATAATACAAAACACTTATATTAAAACAATGCTTAAAACAATAGTAAAACATATGAAAACTATGGAATATTCATGGACCGCAGAAGCAAGCTTAATCTAACATTCTGGTAAAACGGGTGATCGTAATCACTTAAATACAACTCTTGCTAGAACTAAACGGGATTGAGGGCTCAAAGCCGATCCTAAAGCATATAACTGAAATCATGCGTTAGGATTTTTTATATATATCCGGATACATAATATCCGTTGTCTAATACCCATTTTACCGCAAAGAACGGACATTTACAATGTATTTACACAAAACTTTTAAGTAAATATAAAAGCTTTTGTAGTTGTTTAAAAAAAACACAATATTATCATACTTTCTTTTATCAACTACAATTTCCATAACATGGTTAATTTTATTAAAATCATTTTTCAATCATACATTTTGATAAAAATATTGGAAAATGACAAATGTCATTCTTAGAGGAGTCATAACAAATCATAAATTTTAATAAAAATATTGGAAAATGACAAATGTCATTCTTAGAGGAGTCATGACAATTGGAATTATATTAGTAGATACTAATGGATTACATGACAATATTTACCTAATTCAGAAATTAGAATTTTTTAAAATTGGAGCTACATTAGGTAATTCGAGGGTTTGGGAGGGGGGGGGGGGCAATGTGTTACATTGAAAACGTTGATAAACAGGAACAAGGTATCTCTTAGGGGCTTAGTCGAAACTAAGCACAGGAACTCTTTTGGGGGTCGGGTTAGAAGGTTGTGGGGAAATGACTCCTATGATTGGTGTGAATCACTTGCGTCAGAAACTAGTAGTGGTGGGATTATTGCAATTTGGGATCCAATGGTTTTTTGTACCTCTCAGAAGCATATTGGGGAAAGATGGATATTATTAGAGGGTGTTATGGTAAAAGGGAACTTCAATTGCTATGTAGGCTTTGTGTATGGGCCTTGTGATAGATTGGGAAGAGAACAGTTCTTTGATTCCATCAAAACGGTAATACAAAATATCAATAGATCTTTGCTCTTGTTGGGAGATTTCAATGAAGTATTGCATCCATGTGAAAGGTTGGGGCAAACTAGATTTGATAGGAGCATGAGAGCTTTTGCTGAATGGATACAGTAACTACATCTAGTTGACATTCCTCTACATGGAATACGCTTCACTTGGGCTAGCCTGAGCTCACAGAGTAGACTAGACAGATGTTTGTGTGAAAACGAGTGGATTATTCAATATTCTGAGATGATTCTTGAAGGGTTGAAGAGAGGTCCTTCTGACCATAATCCCCTTATCACTTGAGAAGAATGTAAATTGGGGGCCGAAACCTTTCAGATTCTATGACAGTTGGTTATCTAACCCAACTTTTAAGGAGTTTGTGCATAAAGAGTGGAGTGAATTGCCAAATCTGAGCCTAGGTAACAAACTGAAGGTGATCAAAGGGCCACTGAGAACTTGGAGTAAAGAAAAATTTGGGTGCATGGATAGTAAGATTGAGAAGTTGGAGAATGTAATTCATGATCTACAAAAGGTGGGAGAAGTAAGAGAGTTGGATGATGTAGAGTGTGCTAGATTACGGGCTGCACAAAATCAGCTACATACGTGGATTATTCGTAGAGAAAGGGTGTGGAAACAAAAGGCTCGAGCATATGGGTTTAGCTTGAAGGATCACAATACAAAGTTTTTTCACGCATTAACTGTTCTTCGGAGAAAGAGAAATGAGATCACACAGTTAGAAATAAATGGGAGAGTGATTAGTGGGGTTGATGATCTTCAAAAGGAAATAAATGCTTATTTTGAGGATCGGTTTTCTCTTGATGATATGCCAGAGTTAGAGTTTGATCTAGGCAACCACACAGTTATCAATGAACCCCACTCTCGATTATTGGAGGCCTTACCTTCAAGGGAAGAGGTTAAACAGGCAGTGTGGGCTTGTGGAGTGGATAAAGCACCAGGTTTTGACGGGTTCAATTTTAAATTTTTTAGAGAAATGTGGGAGATGATTGAAGAGGACATATATAATTTCGTGATTCAGTTTTTGGAAACTGGGGATGGAGCAAAGGCCATAAATGTTACTTGGGTTACACTTATCCCAAAAGTGGTTAATCCTGTCTCGATTGAAGACTTTAGACCAATTAGTATGGTGGGTGCCTTATATAAGATAATCTCTAAGCTGCTGTCAATTAGGCTGAAGAAGGTAATCACCCCTCTCATTGATGAATCACAGAGTGCGTTTGTTATGGATATGCAGATCCTTGATGGCGTGTTGGTGGCAAATGAAGCTGTATCTTGGCTAAAGAAGAAAAAGATCCCAGGTGCACTTCTCAAACTCGATTTCCAAAAAGCATATGATTCAGTCAAATGGTCCTTTTTGAAACAGGTAATGAGGAAGATGGGTTTTGGTCCGAAATGGATTAGGTGGATCAGGATGTGCGTGAGTTCGGCCTCTTTGTCGATCTTACTTAATGGATCGCCTTTAAAACCGATCAAAATGAGGAAAGGTTTGAGGCAAGGAGACCCACTATCACCGTATCTTTTCATACTTGTTAGTGAAGCCCTGGTGTGCATTTTGAGGAAAGTTGAGGAGCGAAATCTGATCGAGGGTGTGCCCATTGGTAGAGAAGGAGTTGTACTTAAGCACCTACAGTTCGCTGATGATACCTTGATATTTGTTCCAAAGAATGATTTGGTGTTCACAAACTACTTTTGTGTCCTAGATGTATTTGCAATAATGTCGGGTTAACGATTGAACTACAGTAAATCCCATATTATATCTTGGAGTTCGGGGGACCACGAGTGGGCAAAATCGATTGCAGGTGACAACGGATGTAGACATACTATATGCCCTGTTAATTACCTTGGCTTGCCCCTTGGTGCGAATATGAGTAATAGTGCAGCTTGGAAACCAGTAATTGAAAAGATTGAGAACAAACTGGCTTCTTGGAAAGCGAAGCTACAATCGAGAGCTGGGAGACTTACCTTGATCAAAAGTGTACTAAATAGCCTTCCAATCTACTTTATGAGTATGTTTAAGATGCCGAAAGTAGTGGCTCAAAGAATTGTGAAGCTGCAGAGGAGATTCTTTTGGGGGATGCATACAAATAGAGCCTTACCAGTTCCTACTGTTAATTGGTCATCAATAGAGCTCCCAAAGAAGTTAGGAGGGTTAGGGGTGGGAAACATACTACATAAGAACCTATTACTTCTCTTCAAATGGTGGTGGAGATTCTCTGAATGTGATAATACTTTGTGGAAAAGGATCCTTATTTCCATATATAACATCAAAGGTCTAAAGGCCTCCTCTCATAACTTTGGGAAATTAGAAGTGGGATTTGGGGCCATCTAGTAAGTAGTGATACTGATACCACTGCGATCAGATATATTGTTGAAGAAGGTGTGCATATATCTGTTGGCGATGGAACATCGATTAAATTTTGGCATGATAAATGGTTCCCTGATGGCACATTGAAGGTGTTGTTTCCTAGATTGTTTTCAATCTCATTACAATGTGATGCAATTGTTAGTGAGATGGGTGAATGGAATGCAAATGTGTGGGTTTGGAAATTTCAATGGAGGAGGCGACTATTCCAGTGGGAAGAGGATGAAATTGGAAGACTAACTAATTGTATTACTCATCGTACCCCAATACTTGATAGAAAAGATGGTGTTTGTTGGAGGGGAAGTACGAGCCACACTTTTCCATTAAGGGAGATTGCTGATAAAGTTCTTGATTCGTATGCTCCCATCCTTCCTAGCCCAGTGTGTAACTTTATATGGAAGCTAAAAGTCCCTCAAAGGGTGCAGTTGGTGGTATGGCTTGCGAATTTGGAGAAATTAAAAACGGGTGATGTCCTAGTAAATCATGGGTTGATAGATCATACGAATGGGTTATTGATGTGCTCGATTTAGAGCACATTTATAGCTAAAAGTCCCTTGTGCTTTCATGTTGTTCCTACCTAGTTTCTTTGCTAGGGACTAGCAAAGGCTAAGCTTGGGGGTGTTGATGTGCTCGATTTAGAGCACATTTATAGCCTCACTTTGGTGTCTTATCTCAATGTTTTACATTGGTTTTATGCTCTATACACTCGATTTTACCTTGATCTTGTCTCCATGGTGTTTAGAGATCATTTTAGGTGTTTTCGGGAGATTTCGAGGTGATTCGAGTTGAGTTCGAGGCTTAGATATCAAAGTCAAAGGAAATGCACGCATTCCGAGGTGTTCTCATGTGTTTCGGGTCATCCCCGAAGATATCAAGAAGATCGGAGCTCGTTTCGAGGCGTTTCGGGTTAGTTTGAGGCTTAGACGTCAAGACCGAGGAAGTGGCACGCGTTTCGAGGCTCCCACAAGTGTTTCGGGTCATCCCCGAAAGTGTCGCAAAGTTCGGAGCTCGTTCGAGAATAGTTTGAAGCTTTAGAGTGGTCAAGCAACTCACATTCGGTCGAATGTGAGGAGCCTTCGGTCGAATTAGACTCCAGCAGCCCAAGACTAATGCTCGAGGCCACTGGAAATAGCGAATTTGAAGCCATTCGGGCGAATTGACATGCATTCGGGCGAAGCCCATATTCAATTCGGTCGAATCTATGTTTGATGGTCCAAAGCACATTTTGCAAAGTTCTGGAAATAGCGAATTTGGGTCCCATTCGGTCGAATGGGCCCAGATTCGGGCGAATGCAGGTGTGGCTTCGGGCGAATGCGGCCCAGTTCAGCGCTGCGTTTTTTTTCCTTCGAAGCTTATTCCACGTAGACTTTTTAGGGCTTTTAGGGCACGACTTTTAGGGGCTATAAATACCCATTTTTCCCATTGTAAACCCTATGACTTGATTGGGAGAAACTCTCCCTTTCTTGTTCATCAATTTATTGCTTTCATTCTCTATTTTTGCCCTAGATTAGTTTATTGCTTTCTTTAATGTTTTGTTCTTCTTTCTTGCTCTCCCATTTATGTAAGTTTACTTTTCCCCTATTTCATTAATGTCATTTATTGCTTTCATTTAATGCTTTCTCTTATTGCTTTCTCTTATGCTTTCATTTAATGTTTTGTAGTGTAGATTTTGTTGTTTCCATGTTCTTCTTCTTCTTTTATGCTTTCTCTTTAATGTTTTCATGTCTTTTGTTTCTTAAATGCTTTCTAGAATAGTTTTAATGTCTTGCTCTCTTCTTGTTTCTTCCTTTCATACGCTAGAGTAGATTTTAGGGTTTTGGGTTAGAGACATCCGAGGGTTTTGGTCTTGTGTTTAATGTTTAGGAAGATGATTGAGGATGATGTTGGTTTGATTGATTGATATTCGTTGCATATCTTGTCCTGCCACTCCTTAGTGAGACATAGGGCGATTATGGGTCGTTCGTATAGACTATAAGTCGTCAACTTCCCCATGCCAACTAGAGTGTCTCGATTGACCTTCGTTCAATCTCCTTCGACCTAGCCTATCTATATTTCCAATGGACCTACCTAAGATGGACCTAACCTAAGCCCGCTTTCCTTACTTGTTTTTGTCTTTAGTCTAGTTTACACACCCACCTTCTTACCAACCATCAAACCCTTCACACACCAACTCTCTAGTCTAACACCCCTTGTCCTTGTGGTTCGACCCCCGACTTACCGCTACACTCGTTGTAGTTTTATTTTAGGGTGTTTATAAATGTGTTTGATTAGCTTAGGTTCTTAGCGTTAAACGACGCGTTAAAAACCCGTTATCAAAATGGCGCCGTTGCCGGGGACAAGGCGTTTGTTTAGATTTTAGTTTTGGTGTGTTTTGTGCATAGTCTTTGTTTTTGTTATTTTTGTTTTTCTTCATGGATTGCAACATTTATCAACTTGAGCATGAATCTTTTTGGAGCTATTTTCTTAGATATGAGATGTTCTTCCTCCGCATGTGCAATGTTGAAATGTGGCAAATTTGCCATCATCTTTACGGAGGTTTGAATAGTGAGACTAGGGAACTCGTAGATGAGTATCACGATGACATGTTCCTTGACCAAACCCCTAAGACTTGTTTGAACTTCTTCAAAGGTTTGGCCAAGCATTTCTATAGGAAAGAGTACCCTTTTCTCCCTCTCCTTGAGATTCCGCCGGCCTACCCTTCGGGCGACCTTTGGGTCGAAGGGGAGACCGAATCGGAGAGGACGTTGAGCGTTAATACCTTTAGAAGGGTTTTTGAGGTTAGACTAGAGTCCCATTACCATGACCTAGACTCCCCTCACCCTATCATTAGCTCCCCTCCTTCTCTTGATGATCATTGTTCTTGTGTTGATGCACCACTCACCGATGAGGTTCATGATGAGGTGCCTCGCGCACCTCAATGTGACACACCCCTCACATATGTGCACGATCATCTAGATAGTGGAATCGATGACCTAGAGGTAGACTTGACCCTTATTGATGAGTCTCAAGTGCATACCCTTGTTGTGCCTTCTGTTGAGTCTCACCTTACGCCTCTTTGTCATGAAGAGCTCCCGGTCGTTCATGTTCATGCTCGCTTTGATGCTTGTGTTGCTTTGCCTCTTGTTTCCCTCCCCCCTCCCTCCATGCGTTCTTCCCCCGACTTTTCATCATGTTATGGAAAGTCGGTTTTTGTTGTGTTTCTTCTTTTCCCCTCTCTTCTCTCCATCTTTCACTCCCCAACCTCAGCTGCTGTGGGAAGTGAATTTGATAAACTCCTCCGGAGTTTGACTCGCTACCCCGTAGTGAGTCGGGTCTAGCTAAAGACCTAAAAGAAGCGCTTGTTGGGAGGCAACCCAACTGTACATATTATTCTTTGTTTCATTTTTATTTTTCATCCATTGCATTGTATTTTTGCTAGTCAGTGCTCACGTTTGGTTTGTAGTATTGTTTGTTAAAGTTTGCAGATCCAAACGACCTTTAGGGTTGACCCTCCACAAGTTTTGCTTGTGTTTAATTTGATGATTTTGAGAGGGTCAATGCTAACGGTCCCGCACGGGTGAGCAAGAGAAAGAAGGCTCACAAGTGCGATTGAGCCAATCATGAAGGATAAAGCTTCACCCTAGCTTGGGGGTGGCAATTGCTCAAAGCTTTGTGCTTCATGCCTCCACTTCTCTCAAGGAGCGGAGAGTTATTAGACCACTTCATGGTGGTGATGGTAATGCTAGGAGTGAATGCCCTCCTAGCCTAGGTATGACCTTCTTTTCTCTTTATTTTTGGCTAGCTTGTGTTTGTGTTGGGTGTTTCGACAATTTTGTTGACCATGGTTTATAATGTTTCATTTTCTCTCCTCTCCTTCTTTGCTAGAGGCTAGCAAAGCTTTAGCTTGGGGGTGGGATGGTCAACTCCATTGTCGCTCCACCCATTTGTTTGCGCATTTAGTTTCATATAGCTATAGTTTAGTTCATGGCATGCATCATTTTGTATATTTTTCACATATTCATCTTGCATTCATACATAGTGTATATATTGCATATTCATGTTTAGTTTTCAATAAGATGGTTGAGTTGTGAAACTAGCGTGCTTGCTTCTGGTGTGTACTTCTATGGTCTGACCTTATGCAAACTCATATTTCCTTAGCCCTGTGCATGTTTTGGGACCTAGAGTTTGACCTATTTTCCACATAGCTTGGGGGAAATGGGGGTTTGCTTGGTTGGTGGCTTGGATGACTACCTTTAGAGGCGCATTTCGACTAGCCGTGAGGATTGAGCCTTCTTGGACTCCTTGCGAGTTCCATTCATTTTGAGTGCTAGTTAGGGGATCTAAGTATTGTGTCGGTTCTTCTCCAGTATAGTCGACTTTTCTTGAGACCAGGGATGATAACACGTTCGCTAGAATTGAGCTACATAACCAAATAGCCTACCTTGAACGATATTGACTTTAGGATAAGCCAAGTTTTTGCCTTTCCTATTCTTTTGTAGCCACATTATTTAGCCTCCACATGAGCCAAATATTCCCTCTTTTTACCTAGAGGATAGCTTTGTGATGGTGGGGTTGTTGTGTGTTACGTTGATGAGTAGGTTGTTGGTTATGATATTATGGTTGTTGGTTTTCATGACTCTATCCATTTCGTGTCAAGCTCTTATTATTTTTCTCCCATTTACTCTAGTGCTTTCATTATTATTATTCATACATACTCTATGTTTGAGGAGACCTTTCTCTTGTTTTCATCGAGATTTTATACACATCATATTCATGTGAGTGAGAAGGTCGATGTTTAATTGGGAGATGAGCTTGGAGACACTTGTGCTTATGAGATTTCATGTTTTTGGTGTTTTATGATAGAGATCATTGTGCTTTGATGAGTTATTTGGGGTATTTATGGTGTTTGGATATAGTGTTCATTGGTTTGTCATGAGATGTTTGTGGGTTATTTGTTTAGGGTCACTTGCTATCCTCTGCTTAGCTCCACATTCCCAAATGTATCCCACCTTAACCCTAAGCCAACATTACAACCCTTGTGCTAACCTGTTCGACTTGGTCCGTTTAGTTTGTTCTGTGCTGGAGTTAGATATGACACAATCCCCATGATTCTCCCCTATTAGGTGTTTGATTCCCGACTCATCTTTAGTCGGAAGATTTTGAGCGAAACACGAACCAAAATCAAACACATGAGCGTAATTGCATATTTCTCACATCTTTTGAGAAATAACCCGGGGAGCGTAGACTTGTGACCTCTCTAGGTAGTGGGTGGCATAGCCTGTGATGTTGCTTACCTTAGTGATCTCGAGTTTGTGGAATTGGTAATTCTCTTTGGTATTGCGCTCTATTGAGACCATTGTACTTGCACGCCTATGGCTAGGGAAGAGTTTTGCTTGTACACAGCTCGCGTTGCTTTAATTTCCGCTCACCTTGCATTGCATCATATTAGATTTTGCATCGTAGTTTTTAGTTGCATATAGTTTTCATCCTTGCATTTGCATTGCATAGGATTTGTGGGTCTCCTTCTGAAAAACCCTCACGAGACCTTACTCGTCCTCTTTGGGAGACCTTGAGGTTTAAAGGGCTTGTCGTACGTGCTAAGTGCGACCGTGATTCCTACGACAGTGAGTATTAGTTTTTATTGCTTTCATAGTTTAGGTTTTTGTTTTGCTTTTGTAGTTAGTTTGTTTGTGGGGTGCCCATGTGCTTTCACGTTGTTCCTACCTAGTTTCTTTGCTAGAGACTAGCAAAGGCTAAGCTTGGGGGTGTTGATGTGCTCGATTTAGAGCACATTTCTAGCCTCACTTTGGTGTCTTATCTCGGTGTTTTTATATTGTTTTATGCTCTATACACTCGATTTTACCTTGATCTTGTCTCCATGGTGTTTAGAGATCATTTTAGGTGTTTTCGGGAGATTTCGAGGTGATTCGAGTTGAGTTCGAGGCTTAGATATCAAAGTCGAAGGAAATGCACGCATTCCGAGGTGTTCTCATGTGTTTCGGGTCATCCCCGAAGATATCAAGAAGATCGGAGCTCGTTTCGAGGCGTTTCGGGTTAGTTTGAGGCTTAGACGTCAAGACCGAGGAAGTGGCACGCGTTTCGAGGCTCCCACAAGTGTTTCGGGTCATCCCCGAAAGTGTCGCAAAGTTCGGAGCTCGTTCGAGAATAGTTTGAAGCTTCAGAGTGGTCAAGCAACTCACATTCGGTCGAATGTGAGGAGCCTTCGGTCGAATTAGACTCCAGCAGCCCAAGACTAATGCTCGAGGCCACTGGAAATAGCGAATTTGAAGCCATTCGGGCGAATTGACATGCATTCGGGCGAAGCCCATATTCAATTCGGTCGAATCTATGTTTGATGGTCCAAAGCACATTTTGCAAAGTTCTGGAAATAGCGAATTTGGGTCCCATTCGGTCGAATGGGCCCAGATTCGGGCGAATGCAGGTGTGGCTTCGGGCGAATGCGGCCCAGTTCAGCGCTGCGTTTTTTTTCCTTCGAAGCTTATTCCACGTAGACTTTTTAGGGCTTTTAGGGCACGACTTTTAGGGGCTATAAATACCCATTTTTCCCATTGTAAACCCTATGACTTGATTGGGAGAAACTCTCCCTTTCTTGTTCATCAATTTATTGCTTTCATTCTCTATTTTTGCCCTAGATTAGTTTATTGCTTTCTTTAATGTTTTGTTCTTCTTTCTTGCTCTCCCATTTATGTAAGTTTACTTTTCCCCTATTTCATTAATGTCATTTATTGCTTTCATTTAATGCTTTCTCTTATTGCTTTCTCTTATGCTTTCATTTAATGTTTTGTAGTGTAGATTTTGTTGTTTCCATGTTCTTCTTCTTCTTTTATGCTTTCTCTTTAATGTTTTCATGTCTTTTGTTTCTTAAATGCTTTCTAGAATAGTTTTAATGTCTTGCTCTCTTCTTGTTTCTTCCTTTCATACGCTAGAGTAGATTTTAGGGTTTTGGGTTAGAGACATCCGAGGGTTTTGGTCTTGTGTTTAATGTTTAGGAAGATGATTGAGGATGATGTTGGTTTGATTGATTGATATTCGTTGCATATCTTGTCCTGCCACTCCTTAGTGAGACATAGGGCGATTATGGGTCGTTCGTATAGACTATAAGTCGTCAACTTCCCCATGCCAACTAGAGTGTCTCGATTGACCTTCGTTCAATCTCCTTCGACCTAGCCTATCTATATTTCCAATGGACCTACCTAAGATGGACCTAACCTAAGCCCGCTTTCCTTACTTGTTTTTGTCTTTAGTCTAGTTTACACACCCACCTTCTTACCAACCATCAAACCCTTCACACACCAACTCTCTAGTCTAACACCCCTTGTCCTTGTGGTTCGACCCCCGACTTACCGCTACACTCGTTGTAGTTTTATTTTAGGGTGTTTATAAATGTGTTTGATTAGCTTAGGTTCTTAGCGTTAAACGACGCGTTAAAAACCCGTTATCAAAATGGCGCCGTTGCCGGGGACAAGGCGTTTGTTTAGATTTTAGTTTTGGTGTGTTTTGTGCATAGTCTTTGTTTTTGTTATTTTTGTTTTTCTTCATGGATTGCAACATTTATCAACTTGAGCATGAATCTTTTTGGAGCTATTTTCTTAGATATGAGATGTTCTTCCTCCGCATGTGCAATGTTGAAATGTGGCAAATTTGCCATCATCTTTACGGAGGTTTGAATAGTGAGACTAGGGAACTCGTAGATGAGTATCACGATGACATGTTCCTTGACCAAACCCCTAAGACTTGTTTGAACTTCTTCAAAGGTTTGGCCAAGCATTTCTATAGGAAAGAGTACCCTTTTCTCCCTCTCCTTGAGATTCCGCCGGCCTACCCTTCGGGCGACCTTTGGGTCGAAGGGGAGACCGAATCGGAGAGGACGTTGAGCGTTAATACCTTTAGAAGGGTTTTTGAGGTTAGACTAGAGTCCCATTACCATGACCTAGACTCCCCTCACCCTATCATTAGCTCCCCTCCTTCTCTTGATGATCATTGTTCTTGTGTTGATGCACCACTCACCGATGAGGTTCATGATGAGGTGCCTCGCGCACCTCAATGTGACACACCCCTCACATATGTGCACGATCATCTAGATAGTGGAATCGATGACCTAGAGGTAGACTTGACCCTTATTGATGAGTCTCAAGTGCATACCCTTGTTGTGCCTTCTGTTGAGTCTCACCTTACGCCTCTTTGTCATGAAGAGCTCCCGGTCGTTCATGTTCATGCTCGCTTTGATGCTTGTGTTGCTTTGCCTCTTGTTTCCCTCCCCCCTCCCTCCATGCGTTCTTCCCCCGACTTTTCATCATGTTATGGAAAGTCGGTTTTTGTTGTGTTTCTTCTTTTCCCCTCTCTTCTCTCCATCTTTCACTCCCCAACCTCAGCTGCTGTGGGAAGTGAATTTGATAAACTCCTCCGGAGTTTGACTCGCTACCCCGTAGTGAGTCGGGTCTAGCTAAAGACCTAAAAGAAGCGCTTGTTGGGAGGCAACCCAACTGTACATATTATTCTTTGTTTCATTTTTATTTTTCATCCATTGCATTGTATTTTTGCTAGTCAGTGCTCACGTTTGGTTTGTAGTATTGTTTGTTAAAGTTTGCAGATCCAAACGACCTTTAGGGTTGACCCTCCACAAGTTTTGCTTGTGTTTAATTTGATGATTTTGAGAGGGTCAATGCTAACGGTCCCGCACGGGTGAGCAAGAGAAAGAAGGCTCACAAGTGCGATTGAGCCAATCATGAAGGATAAAGCTTCACCCTAGCTTGGGGGTGGCAATTGCTCAAAGCTTTGTGCTTCATGCCTCCACTTCTCTCAAGGAGCGGAGAGTTATTAGACCACTTCATGGTGGTGATGGTAATGCTAGGAGTGAATGCCCTCCTAGCCTAGGTATGACCTTCTTTTCTCTTTATTTTTGGCTAGCTTGTGTTTGTGTTGGGTGTTTCGACAATTTTGTTGACCATGGTTTATAATGTTTCATTTTCTCTCCTCTCCTTCTTTGCTAGAGGCTAGCAAAGCTTTAGCTTGGGGGTGGGATGGTCAACTCCATTGTCGCTCCACCCATTTGTTTGCGCATTTAGTTTCATATAGCTATAGTTTAGTTCATGGCATGCATCATTTTGTATATTTTTCACATATTCATCTTGCATTCATACATAGTGTATATATTGCATATTCATGTTTAGTTTTCAATAAGATGGTTGAGTTGTGAAACTAGCGTGCTTGCTTCTGGTGTGTACTTCTATGGTCTGACCTTATGCAAACTCATATTTCCTTAGCCCTGTGCATGTTTTGGGACCTAGAGTTTGACCTATTTTCCACATAGCTTGGGGGAAATGGGGGTTTGCTTGGTTGGTGGCTTGGATGACTACCTTTAGAGGCGCATTTCGACTAGCCGTGAGGATTGAGCCTTCTTGGACTCCTTGCGAGTTCCATTCATTTTGAGTGCTAGTTAGGGGATCTAAGTATTGTGTCGGTTCTTCTCCAGTATAGTCGACTTTTCTTGAGACCAGGGATGATAACACGTTCGCTAGAATTGAGCTACATAACCAAATAGCCTACCTTGAACGATATTGACTTTAGGATAAGCCAAGTTTTTGCCTTTCCTATTCTTTTGTAGCCACATTATTTAGCCTCCACATGAGCCAAATATTCCCTCTTTTTACCTAGAGGATAGCTTTGTGATGGTGGGGTTGTTGTGTGTTACGTTGATGAGTAGGTTGTTGGTTATGATATTATGGTTGTTGGTTTTCATGACTCTATCCATTTCGTGTCAAGCTCTTATTATTTTTCTCCCATTTACTCTAGTGCTTTCATTATTATTATTCATACATACTCTATGTTTGAGGAGACCTTTCTCTTGTTTTCATCGAGATTTTATACACATCATATTCATGTGAGTGAGAAGGTCGATGTTTAATTGGGAGATGAGCTTGGAGACACTTGTGCTTATGAGATTTCATGTTTTTGGTGTTTTATGATAGAGATCATTGTGCTTTGATGAGTTATTTGGGGTATTTATGGTGTTTGGATATAGTGTTCATTGGTTTGTCATGAGATGTTTGTGGGTTATTTGTTTAGGGTCACTTGCTATCCTCTGCTTAGCTCCACATTCCCAAATGTATCCCACCTTAACCCTAAGCCAACATTACAACCCTTGTGCTAACCTGTTCGACTTGGTCCGTTTAGTTTGTTCTGTGCTGGAGTTAGATATGACACAATCCCCATGATTCTCCCCTATTAGGTGTTTGATTCCCGACTCATCTTTAGTCGGAAGATTTTGAGCGAAACACGAACCAAAATCAAACACATGAGCGTAATTGCATATTTCTCACATCTTTTGAGAAATAACCCGGGGAGCGTAGACTTGTGACCTCTCTAGGTAGTGGGTGGCATAGCCTGTGATGTTGCTTACCTTAGTGATCTCGAGTTTGTGGAATTGGTAATTCTCTTTGGTATTGCGCTCTATTGAGACCATTGTACTTGCACGCCTATGGCTAGGGAAGAGTTTTGCTTGTACACAGCTCGCGTTGCTTTAATTTCCGCTCACCTTGCATTGCATCATATTAGATTTTGCATCGTAGTTTTTAGTTGCATATAGTTTTCATCCTTGCATTTGCATTGCATAGGATTTGTGGGTCTCCTTCTGAAAAACCCTCACGAGACCTTACTCGTCCTCTTTGGGAGACCTTGAGGTTTAAAGGGCTTGTCGTACGTGCTAAGTGCGACCGTGATTCCTACGACAGTGAGTATTAGTTTTTATTGCTTTCATAGTTTAGGTTTTTGTTTTGCTTTTGTAGTTAGTTTGTTTGTGGGGTGCCCATGTGCTTTCACGTTGTTCCTACCTAGTTTCTTTGCTAGAGACTAGCAAAGGCTAAGCTTGGGGGTGTTGATGTGCTCGATTTAGAGCACATTTCTAGCCTCACTTTGGTGTCTTATCTCGGTGTTTTTATATTGTTTTATGCTCTATACACTCGATTTTACCTTGATCTTGTCTCCATGGTGTTTAGAGATCATTTTAGGTGTTTTCGGGAGATTTCGAGGTGATTCGAGTTGAGTTCGAGGCTTAGATATCAAAGTCGAAGGAAATGCACGCATTCCGAGGTGTTCTCATGTGTTTCGGGTCATCCCCGAAGATATCAAGAAGATCGGAGCTCGTTTCGAGGCGTTTCGGGTTAGTTTGAGGCTTAGACGTCAAGACCGAGGAAGTGGCACGCGTTTCGAGGCTCCCACAAGTGTTTCGGGTCATCCCCGAAAGTGTCGCAAAGTTCGGAGCTCGTTCGAGAATAGTTTGAAGCTTCAGAGTGGTCAAGCAACTCACATTCGGTCGAATGTGAGGAGCCTTCGGTCGAATTAGACTCCAGCAGCCCAAGACTAATGCTCGAGGCCACTGGAAATAGCGAATTTGAAGCCATTCGGGCGAATTGACATGCATTCGGGCGAAGCCCATATTCAATTCGGTCGAATCTATGTTTGATGGTCCAAAGCACATTTTGCAAAGTTCTGGAAATAGCGAATTTGGGTCCCATTCGGTCGAATGGGCCCAGATTCGGGCGAATGCAGGTGTGGCTTCGGGCGAATGCGGCCCAGTTCAGCGCTGCGTTTTTTTTCCTTCGAAGCTTATTCCACGTAGACTTTTTAGGGCTTTTAGGGCACGACTTTTAGGGGCTATAAATACCCATTTTTCCCATTGTAAACCCTATGACTTGATTGGGAGAAACTCTCCCTTTCTTGTTCATCAATTTATTGCTTTCATTCTCTATTTTTGCCCTAGATTAGTTTATTGCTTTCTTTAATGTTTTGTTCTTCTTTCTTGCTCTCCCATTTATGTAAGTTTACTTTTCCCCTATTTCATTAATGTCATTTATTGCTTTCATTTAATGCTTTCTCTTATTGCTTTCTCTTATGCTTTCATTTAATGTTTTGTAGTGTAGATTTTGTTGTTTCCATGTTCTTCTTCTTCTTTTATGCTTTCTCTTTAATGTTTTCATGTCTTTTGTTTCTTAAATGCTTTCTAGAATAGTTTTAATGTCTTGCTCTCTTCTTGTTTCTTCCTTTCATACGCTAGAGTAGATTTTAGGGTTTTGGGTTAGAGACATCCGAGGGTTTTGGTCTTGTGTTTAATGTTTAGGAAGATGATTGAGGATGATGTTGGTTTGATTGATTGATATTCGTTGCATATCTTGTCCTGCCACTCCTTAGTGAGACATAGGGCGATTATGGGTCGTTCGTATAGACTATAAGTCGTCAACTTCCCCATGCCAACTAGAGTGTCTCGATTGACCTTCGTTCAATCTCCTTCGACCTAGCCTATCTATATTTCCAATGGACCTACCTAAGATGGACCTAACCTAAGCCCGCTTTCCTTACTTGTTTTTGTCTTTAGTCTAGTTTACACACCCACCTTCTTACCAACCATCAAACCCTTCACACACCAACTCTCTAGTCTAACACCCCTTGTCCTTGTGGTTCGACCCCCGACTTACCGCTACACTCGTTGTAGTTTTATTTTAGGGTGTTTATAAATGTGTTTGATTAGCTTAGGTTCTTAGCGTTAAACGACGCGTTAAAAACCCGTTATCAGTTATATCCCTTTTGTGATAGTGTTTTAGAATCTAACTCTCATGTTATTTTCACTTGTCATTTTTCATGGCGTATTTGGATGCAGGTTCTTAGATGGTGGGGTATCAGTGGTGTCCTGAACGAACGTTGTTCTCTTGTATCACTTGAATGGAGAACTTTGGTGCCTAAGCGATGTAGAGGAAAACTCCGGAACCTAGTCTTTGGCTGCGTGCTTTGGTCTTTGTGGTTTGAAAGAAACAAGATCAAGTTCGAAAATAGGCGGCACGACGCTAATAAACTAGTCTACACTATAAAGAATCGAGTGGGAATATGGGCATAAGAAATACTTGGCTTGGAGATTGCAACAAATTCTGAGTTCATGCATCACGTTCATCCTCGAATGTTGTAGTGCTTTTTGTCTTGTTTTTTCTTTCGATTTGGTGTGTTGAATTTTGTATGGTGGTTATTGTGGTGTATTGTATTAGTATAGAGCTTTCAGGTGTTTTTTGGTGATGATTTAGGACTTGGTGTGTAAGGTGTTGGTGGTGTAGTATGGGTGTGTAAGGTGATACTAGATTTTTGGGAGTCTTTGAACATTGCATAGTCCACCCCTATGCGCTTTCTTGTCCTGGGTGGCCTGTTTCCTGGATCCTTGGCTCCAATGGCTCTTTCCCCTCGCGGGGTTTTTTATGCCGGTGGTACTTTGGATCCCAGGTCTCAGTGTTTGTTCTTACCATTTATATATATTTCTTAATTTTCAAAAAAAAGGTAAAGTACTTATATAATTAATTAAAGCAATTCTATATATCTAACCTAAAATTTAATATGTTTAGATGAATGAAAAATAATGTTTTTGATGAATAATAAAAAAAACAATAATTAGTTGTCGGTTTGAAAAAGTAATATATTCGATAAATTTAATCATGATAATATATAGACTTGCATTATTCTTTTGAAGTTATATTATTATGAAGTATTTCACATTAATAAATTCGTATATTGCACAAGTTTATATACTAGAAGAGTAGGTAAAATTCATAGTGATTTATGAATTTAGAATGGAAAACTAGGTAAAATTCCAATACTTAGGTAAGTTTTATACACTAGAAGAGTGGAAATAGGTTTTAGAACTTGCTTTGAGTGATAACCGAAAGGATGATGAATTTTATACAGAAATTGAATTACTAAAAAGGTGGATTTTGTTTAGATAAGTCATATGACTTTGATGAGTCATGAAATGGAATTAGCTATATAATTTTTAGATAAATCATGAGATTAGAGATGAGATTCGAGTGGTAAAATAGGGGTAATGGATAGGGTGTGTTTTTCTGTGTTGATCATCGAGTAGGCCGGGGAAAGGGTGGAAAGGAGTGGACGATGGGGAGGGAGGGTGGTAGTCGGAGAAGGTTTGATGGATAGAGAGTGGGTGGCAGAAGAGAGGAGCTGAAAATGGTGATGGAGCAATGGAAAGGTTGGATTTTATGTTTTTTTGTTCGTTATTTCATTTTATTTTTAGTGTTTTTATTTTAATTTGTATTTTCCTTTAATTTTAAAAGAACTAACCGACAATTACAAGTCAACAATTGAGCAACAATAATCTTGATTAAGTTATCCGAAAGTTTAGATTATTCATCTTTAATTAGAAGGTGAGATTATTGTAGGAAAATGAGAAAGTGGTTGGACTATTGCAAGTAATTTTCCTATAAACGTCGTCATCATCATCATCATCATACCTAGTGTATCCCGCTCAAAGAAAACTATGGTCAGGGTCAAAGAAGGAAAGAACGACGAGAACTTATACTATAGAGGAGATTGCGGTAAAAGAGTTCCTTGATTCGAGAAAGGTCTTCAAAAAGAGAGAAATCTGCAACATTTTTTTATAAACTTATGACCATATCAATTAATAACATCCGCCAACGCTAAAAGCTCTTGGGGAAAAGAGTTCATACAAATCATCTCATTTCTCGGCCCAGGATCCCATCTAGCGACCCTGTGGGCTAAAACATTGCCCTTACGAGAAATGTAACTGCAACAAAACCCCTCGAAATAGGAAACAAAAAATGAGATTCTATCTAAAAACATATGGATATATGAGCATCCATCATCACCATTATCAATAGCCTGAACAATATTGATCACATCTCATTCAACATGAACACGCTTGTAGCCAAGCCGAACAACAACCTCAATCCCGAACAATGCCGCCGCCATTTCCGCGATCTCCATCGACCATGCAGCTCTTGAGACACAGATACTAGCCACCAAGAGTTTGCCGTCCTTGTCCCTAAAGACGATTCCAAGCCCACGATGGACGTTGGAGGGAACAAAAGCATCAAAGTTAATCTTGACCCAATCATCAAGAGAGGGGGGGGGGGGGGTGGGCGCCAAACTTGAAACCTCAACAAAGGCTCCACCGAGGAAGAGTGGATGTTTACCATAAAAGAAGTGTAGTCTTGAACAGTTTTATGGAAAGATATGTTCAGAGCCATAGGATCGCAGGTCTCAGAAGTAAAGATTAATAATCATCCTAGCAATGGCACTAACACGATCATCCGATCTATATCCAAACGGTAAATTGTACAAACGAAGCCCAAAAGGAGACAAATTCAGCACCATATCAGAATCTTTATCGATTTCTTGGAGAACAAGCAACTTGTTCTTAAAACACCATGGCCGACCGGAAAAGACTTTGTCCCTATCTTTGGAGTGGAATAATTAGAACAAGAACAAATTGACACCCATTGATCTAATCATGACTCCATCTTTAAGAGACCATAAATGCAGCAGCGTTCTTTTTACCGCATCGAAGTTCAACGCCTTTTCCATTAGTATTCTTCCCACGAGCCGCAAAGACAATTTAGCATCCCGAGAGTCTTCGAATCCATCATCAAGATCCACAATGTCTTCCTCAGAGTTAGTAATCTTCAACTTGGAACATTGTTCAACCAAAGAATCCGCCGTAACAATGAAGAACCTGTAAGGGAGAAGAATGTCTCAAGAGAAATCTCTAAGAGAGAAAAAACCCTTTCTTAGAGAGAGAATGAGACTTATATTTTGAAAACAAGTTATACTTATTTTATTCGAGAAATCTGCAACTTACAAATAGAATAGATAGAATACGTACAAATAATTAAAATAAAGATAAAAAGTAAAGAAGGGGGTAAAGAGCGATAATAAACATGTGATATTTTAAATAAAAAATATATTAAATTTTACCGATATTTTGTCCTAATTATTTACTAAAATAATTATCATTTTAAACATATAATCTAAATTTATTTCACTGATATTTTAAATGATTAACACGATAATTAGCCATTGTAATTAAATATACTATATATCTTTATTAATTGTTTAGTAAAAAATTAATAAATAAAATATTCTTAAAATCTTTGTAACTAGTCAATTAAATAAATTTAATTAGATCTTAAAAATTTGTTATTACATAGTCCATATATGTCTTATTAATTCTTCATGAGTATAGATTGCAATTAAAATTACACAAATTTAATTTTTTTTTATCAAATTTTGCAAAAAAAAAAAAAAAAAAATCGTCTTTCAATGTTTCTAAAAAAAGGAGAGGAAATTTAAGCGGATATGAGATTTACAATCTCTACGAAATCCGCGGCAAATTTTGTCTTCCCAAAACAACGGACCTAACTTTGGATTGTACAGAAAATGGAATTCCAAAATTTGAGGAACAAAATCACCATTCTATCAGGTGCTGATCAGACAATCTTCTACAGAAAAATGCAGAAAAAAATGCTAGTAATTCACTTATCATTTTGAAATCTATATCAAATTTCTGTTCATTCAGGCATTTCATCAAACAGTTGGAGGGGATAACGCTCATGTTTTGGTGAAATCTTTTTGATGACATTAACCTTTTTATCTCAACCCATCATCGGTTTACTATTTTATTAATGAATTAATGTTTCTCTTGGAATAACATGATCCAGCTTGTTTACATTGTAAATACTATACCTTGTATTTACTTGCTTTTGGATATATTCCGTTTATTTAGCCTTTTAGTTTGGAGAAGAATTCTTTGATCATCAAATACTTCAAGAGATACATTTTTATTCAGATTTTTCTGGGGTAGTCAAAATTATGTATAGATTCATTTTTTCTTGAACCCCATTTCTTCTGTTGTCAAATTTTATGGAAGCAGTAAAGGAAGAAATTATATGTTTAGCCTGTTTATAGACATGAACTTGTTGATATGAGCTTAGAATATCACAATAAAGATATCAAAATTTACATTGGGCTAAATGATCTGTATGATATGGTCATCTTATTTTAGAGAGAGGATTGTCTAGAAAATGGTGGAGAGGTGGAACCCATATGAAATTCATCTGTCCTGGTTCATGGTATTAGCAGTTCTTACCGAAATTCGAGAGTGTGAATCCCTCAATCCTGAAGGTAGTGTTGATTATTTTTCGGGTTTAATGCTATCTTCGATTAGCGTATCTCTTTGTCATAACTTATTCACCAATGTAGGGTTAGCATTGCTTGAGATTCGAGAAAGAATAGAGAATGATCCTTATGGAGCTTTTGCAAACTGGAATGCAAATAACTCTGAACCTTGTTTGTGGTCAGGTGTTCAATGTGTAGATGGAAAGGTGCAAATGTTGTAAGTGTATCACCATGTTTCAACCATCATCTGTTTCCTAGATTACTGATATGTTGTGCCAAAATTTACTGGATTTCTGATTTGTATGTTCATTTTCATTTTTGATGTTAAGGGATCTCAGTGGGTTTTCATTGCAAGGAACGTTAACACCAGCTCTGAAAAAACTACGATATATGAGATCATTGTAAGCTAAATACTTATCGTACTATTTACATGGTTGACATAAATATGTACTTCATTTGGAAATGGTTCATGTATGAGTATTTCATATTTAGCAAAGCATATGATTTTGTACATATTTGTTTCCTTGCTTCTTGGATTAGGCTCAATCCTCTGCCTTTGTTGGACTTGACAGAGTGATGAGCAACAACCATCTGTCAGGTTCTATCCCTAAAGAGATTGGAGAGCTTAAATTACTAGAAGTATTGGACTTGAGTCATAACAATTTGAGTGGAATTGTTCCTTCAGAGATTGGTGGGATGCCATCACTAAAATGCTTGTGAGCTCCTCGTTATTCTTTTGAAAGTTTAAATCTTATTAAGGCATACACCCGACCTTTGCTTATCTTTTCCTTTTGTTCAGGTTGCTTTGCGGTAATAATTTTCATGGAGATGTGTTGCCTGCAAATGGAATGCTTGATTGCTTTCTTGAATTTGAATGTAGTAACCATATCAAGTCAATTGCCACTGGAATAAACTATTGCATACAAAGGATTGGACAATGGTGAGAAGCTTTTTATTGGCCTACAATTTTAACATAAAAAAATTTGTAATTTTGATGATTTCTTTATTAAAGTGAATTGAGTACTTTGTTTATGTATTTTTTTCCCAGAATAAAAATTTTTCAATTTAAATTGAATTTTAAGAGTTGAGACATCTCACCAAATCCATGGAATGCTTCTTCTCATGAATGAAAGTAGAATACTCAATTTGCCATTAAAAATGAAGACTGAAGCAAATAATTTTTCAGTTTCTTGCTTTGAAGATTCATTGAACACACAGATGACCATTTGCAGCTAGAGGCGACTAGGAAGGTCATTTAGCTCCTTTGCTGTGCTCATGAATATATATGATCATGCTTGCAGTGCACTGAGATGAATTCAGGACCTTAGTATTGGATGGACCAAAAACTCATCTCTATATGTGTGTTGAAACGACTTGACTCTTATTTATTTGTTTTATATATTATAATTCAATTTAAATGGGTTTTGACTTTTGAGTCAAATGACTCAAACATGGCTTAGGCAGACCTAGGCCTAGACTCCCATGGAGTGCAAAAGGTTGTACTTCGTATTACTAATTTCATTTTGAAAAAAATCATTTTGCATGGGTGGTGTGCTTTGCACCAAGTTTGCTATAAGCCAATACAAGGAAAGAAAAATCCCATCTAGCTTTTATATTTGGCAACTTTTAAATGGATCACATAATTTGCAATAACATCTATTATGTATCATATTGGTGAAGTTTATGTTACCTTGTCACTTTTTAATTGCTATTTAGCATCTTCAAGTTGCATATTAGTGAGCGTAAAATGAGTAATCTAGAAACACAAAAGCTATCGTAAATTCTATTACTCCATGTTATTAGGAGAAAATTTTCTTCATAGTATCTTGAGAATATTTAGGGCCCTAGGCATTGAAGAAGAAGAAGGATAAGTATAAAGAGGATTCTCAAAATCTTAGATTTTCGCACCCACTTTGGTTTTCCTTGTCTAATCATTTTTCTTATTACGTTGGCTTACAAGGATTCAATGTATTTATAAAAATTAACTCAGTTTATGACTCGAGCCGAGGATCACACTGGTCGCAATGTCTTTGTCTCTTTTGATAAGGATATGGTCTACCGTCATCCAACCTTCCATAGACCTCGATACGATGATGGTGATGATGAGTGAATCATTTTATGACCGAGTTTTAAAGTTTACCGAGGAACTTCTTTTTTACTCTTTTTATGCATCAATCACATAACAACAGGAAACTGCGTTTAAAAGTTTACTGAGGAATTTCTGTTTTACTCTTTTCATGCATCAATCACATAATAACAGGCCAACTAAGAGTTTCTAGCCTTTCATGCTTCCCTTTGTACTGTAGACTGATATCAATTGTTCTGGACAGTTACTGGAGGCGTGTATTGAACCAGTTGAAGAACTTCTTTAGCCTTAGCTGTATGTAAGTGTAAAAATTATCTCTAGCTATACTTAAACTGAAGCAGTGACCCTTTTTTTCCTGCAAGTTATGTTGCACACTTTTTCCAATACTTGTGCTTTATCTACAGTTTGGAGACCAAGCATAACAAGTGTTACTTTTGTGCTGACAGAAATATTTGCGACTGTAATGTATCAAGTTAGTAAAAGTTCAATCCCTTATGAATAAATTGCTTAATATTTTTTTGAAAATTACGTGGTATACCTGAATTATTGGCTTTTTCACGTGGTAGACAAACATGGTAGACAAAAGGGAGGTGTTTTTGTTAACGTTATGCTATTTTGTCGAACGTAATAACTTTTTTTTCCAAAAAATAGAAGTCGTGATCATATTTTGTAATACAATCGAAATGAGTACTTAATGTAACAATAATATTTTAACATTTTGTCTACCACGTGGAAAAGTTGGATGCTCAGGTCACCATGTGGATTTATTGTCTACCACGTAGAAAAGCCAAAAAATTTAGGGTCACCACATGGAATTTCCCATATTTTTTTTGTTTTACTTTACTATGATCAAGCCTTATAAATCCCACATTTGAGCAGGTGCAACTGTCGATTATGTTCGACGTCGTTTGTTTGTAGAGTCAAGTAACCTTGCTGCTGTACCCCCAAAAGCTGCTAACTTCTCACAAAAAGGCTCCCCGTCTGTCTTAAGTAGTGGAGCTTATCCTGTTCATTTGGAAAAACCTTCTGTACCAATCGAGACTGCTACTTCTCCTCCTGCAGCCTCAAATGATCATCCTATAGCAACTGATTTTCTTGGGAAAATTATTATTGTCGTAGTTGCAAGCATAGCAGCAGTTACTCTTTTGTGTTTTGCCTTAATAGCCCTACGACGCTATAGTGGAGCTAAGGTTGCACGAGCGCAAGATGCTGCCCTACTTCATCGGTTGAGCAAGGTCTTTGTAACAGGTTAGAGTTTCAATACTGATATGATGAGATCCATTTATTTATTAAACAGTATTTGAGCAAATTAGATTTGGAGTGCAGGTGCTCCCAGGCTAACTTCCGCAGAACTGCAGACAGCTTGTGAAGATTTTAGCAATATTATTGAAACTTCCACGGGGTGTTTGGTGTTTAAGGGAATACTGTCAAGTGGAGTGGAAATTGCTGTTTTGTCTTCTTCAATCAGGTCACTACAACAATGGTCACGTAGTGCAGAAAGGGAGTTTTATAAAAAGGTTTCTAATTCTTCTTCTCAGTATGTTTTGCTCATCTGATATCCTGTTCTCTTTATGTCATGGATAAGTATACCTACTCCCTCCGACTCAGTGGCGGATCCAGGGTTCGGAGTCCCAGGGGTACCAATTAATGAACAAAATTTCGGTAGAGTTTCATTTGTAGAATTAATTATTTTACCCTTGCTAAAATTTTAAATACAACATACCATAAAAGGAAATGGAACAAAATAAATTAACTGGCCTAGTTAAAAATGAGATGAAATAATAATAAGACTAAATTAGTATAATGAGGGAGTATTTATCATCAAAAGACTTCATTATTAACTTTATACTTTACTCTTACCAATAAAAAAATCTACTTTGAATTTTTTTCAAAAAAAAAAAAAACGCCTAGGGGCATGTGACCCCGTGCTCTAACATAGGTCCGCCACTGCCCTCCGTGACTCTGTGCCTCTCTTTTAACATTATTTTTTTTTTTTTGAAAATTGACGCACCACTATCTTTTAAATGTTAGTTATTATTGGTGGCTGTTAGATAGATTATTTCCAAGTTACATGTGTTCAGGCATTGCTAAAAAGTGTCCAGTTTTGACTTTTGGGTAACCAAATGTTTACAGCAGTATCTTATCTTTTCAAGATATGCATATTAGAAATAATTAAATGCTTTCTGTAAATCACGACGATCACCAAAAAGTATCACTCTTTAAGCCCTTTAAATGTCCAGGCTACTGTATTTTAAGCATATCACAGTAATAAATTTGGTAATTATAATTTCTAATTCATCAGGTTGTTCAATCTTCATTTGGGATTCAGGAGTTAGAATTTAAATTACTAGCAGGCCAAAGTCTAGACACATAAGAACATTTTACATTCAAAAAATACTAGTTGAATCTAAACTAAAATAGCAGCCATTGACAAAAGTGGTAAGTTGATAGCAAACAGAGTTTTGTCGATTTGGTGATAATCTGGCAATAAAGGTATTAGTGCTAGAAAATGATTTTTGGATACATGCTATGGTTAAAAGTCTAAGAAATTGAATTAATAACTTAACTTATTCATGGCGTATAGATTTCTTCATGATGAAGAATAATGTGAGAGGATTGCAAAAAGTAGCACAATTATCGTCTCTAGGGAAAAATTGTGCCGTACTGATTTTCTATTCAATCAAAATCATTAAAGATCTGTTTGACTTTTAAGAGTAGAATATATCTCTATTACCTTGACTCGGCTAATTTTTGGGAAAATACATTATTTTGGTCCAAATAAAGTGTACAAGTGTCGTACCAATGTTTGAGCGTTAACTACCCTACAAGGGTACTTGAGGTAAGATTAAGGGTCGGTAACAAAGGAAAAATATAGCTCCAATATTGTTTTTGATATGTTTGGTGAGTGTTAGTTGTAAGTTGAGATTCAAGAAGGCAGAACAATAGAACAATCAATCTTGAATCTATTAGAATATGATGATAGAATATGCAAATACAAGTGTCCTTTTATATAGGACAAAACTAACTGGAAAGAATGAATTACAATAAACTCTAAAGCTATATATAAGAGATACAACTAAGACACGGCAATTAATAACCGACTACGTTTCTCACCCCCCCGCAAGCTTGGAACTGCTGTAAAAGGTGCCAAGCTTGGACAAGAGGTCTTGAAAATGAGCCGAAGGAAGAATTTTAGTGAAGACGTCAGCTAATTGAGAACGTGTAGGTAAATATGTTAGTTGAATTAGTCCTTCAAGAACTTTATCACGAGTAAAATGACAGTCGACCTCTATGTGTTTCGTTCTCTCGTGAAAGACAGGATTATGAGCTATGTGAAGGGCAGATTGATTATCACAATGGAGAGAAACCGGTTTCAGATCAGTAATGCCCAAGTCTTCCAATAGACGAACAACCCATGTGATTTCTGATGATGCAGTGGCAAGGGCTCGATATTCTGCTTCTGATGAGGATCGAGAAACAGTTGCTTGTTTCTTCGATTTCCAGCTAATAGGGGAATTGCCCAAAAGCAAAAGGTAGCCAGTAACTGATCTTCTAGAGTTGGGACAAGAGGCCCAGTCGGAATCAGAAAAGGCTTGCAATGAGAGTTGATTAGAAGCTTTAAGCAAAATTCCTTGGCCAATAGTAGAGTACACATAGTTGAGAGTATGTAAAAGAGCATTGTAATGATCTGTAGATGGAGCTTGCATAAATTGACTAAGGAGCTGCACAGTAAAAGAAAGATCAGGTCGAGTATGTGTAAGAAAATTCAGTTTGCCTACTAACTGTCTGTATTTAGTGGGATTAGGATAAGGAGAATTGGACTCAGAATGAAGTTTAAGATTAAGGGGAAGGGGAGTAACAACAGTCTTAAAATTTGTAACTCCACTATCTCGTAAGAGTTCATGTGTAAATTTCTTTTGACATAGAACGATGCCATTTTTGTCTTGATGAACTTCAAGACCAAGAAAAAAATGTAAAAGACCTAAGTCTTTTATGCTAAAGACTTTGTCCAAAAGTTGTTTAACATCATTTATTTGAGAGACACAATTACCAGTTAACAAAATATCATCAACATATATTGCAGCAATAGTAATAAAGCCCTCTTTATGTCGAATGAATAAAGAGTAATCATTTTTAGATTGTGTAAAGCCCTGATGAGTCAATTCATTTGTTAACTTGGCAAACCATTGCCTAGAGGCTTGCTTGAGCCCATATAAGGATTTTTTTAATTTGCATACCTTATTAGTGGGATTGGGAAAACCTTCAGGTGTTTTCATGTAAACATCCTCAAACAAGTCACCATGTAAAAAAGCATTATTTACATCTAATTGAAATACTAGCCAATTTTT
This sequence comes from Amaranthus palmeri, assembly GCA_019776075.1. Taxonomy (NCBI): domain Eukaryota; kingdom Viridiplantae; phylum Streptophyta; class Magnoliopsida; order Caryophyllales; family Amaranthaceae; genus Amaranthus; species Amaranthus palmeri. The sequence goes on along the minus strand of JAAKBH010000032.1, from coordinate 924,372 downwards.
ACTGGCGGCAATGGCCAAAATGCATCGGATAGTAGTTAGTTTCACAACAGGGGAAAAAGTGTCAGAATAATCGATACCGTGCTCCTGATTGTAACCTTTAGCGACTAAGCGTGCCTTATACCTTTCAAGAGTGCCATCGGACTTGAGTTTGATACGAAATACCCATTTACAACCTATAGGTTTCTTACCGGTGGGAAGGTCAACTAGGTCCCATGTGTTATTGATTTCAAGTGCTGCAATTTCTTTATTCATAGCTTCAACCCACATGGAGTCTTTTGATGCTTGTTTGAAGGTTGTAGGTTCAAGCCATTTTTGATGCAAAGTAGCAGATAAAGAATGTGTAAAAGAGTTATATGGAATGAGATTACACCAGTGAGTATGAGACATATTACAAACATAGTCTTTTAAGTAAGCAGGAGGATACCTTTTGCGTGGAGATAATTGTGATTCACCTGCAGAGTTAGTATCTAAAGTAATAAAATTATTATCAGAAATATCAATAATATCAGAAGGAAGGGTATTTGGCACAGCAATATCATTCAAAAAAGTAGTAGAAGTGTCATTAAAAGGACTAAAATGCTGAGAAGTGTCAGAAGCATGCACATAGGGAGGTGGAATTTTGTCCTTTTCCTTTGGAGTATTAAGGGGAACGGTTGGAGTGTCATGGGGAAGGGTGTTCACATGGAGAGGTAGAGTATTGTCCTTTTCTTGGAGACTAGGTATAGGTATGGTCACATGAGGAGGTAGGGTGTTGTCCTTTTCTTTGGGACTATGCATAGGGACGGTTGGAATGGAGTGCTTATCCATGTCCTTTTCTTTATTAATTGAGGTGTTGTCATAGTCATAAAGAGATTGAGATAAGGAGTCTTGTGTAGGGGGTATAGCACGTGAAGGAGTGTGAGGAGTATTATGGTAGGAGTTAATACCCAAGGGGTCATCACTATATTTTATGTTGTCTTGGAAATTATCACAAGATACTGATTTAGAGAGCCAATAAGTAGTTTTAGGGAGAAAAAATTTGAGAATTTTCGGAGGTGGACCAAAGTGAAAGGGAAAATGGTTCTCATAAAAAATAACATTTCTAGAAATTGTTATTTTGTTAGAGATAAGATCATAAAGTTTGTAAGCTTTTTGGCCATAAGGATATCCTAAAAAAACAGCGGGATTGGCTCTAGGTGAAAATTTTGTTCTTCCTTGTTTAGATGTATTAACAAAACAAAGACACCCAAATGCTCTAAGATGATTATTATCGGGAACATGTCCAAAGACTTTCTCATAAGGAGATTTATCATCAATACATTTCAAAGGCATTCTATTCAAAATATAAGCAGCAGTTAAAGCACACTCGCCCCAAAATTTAGAAGGAACGTTAGATTGAAACTGTAGAGAGCGTGCCGTTTCCAGCAAGTGTTTGTGTTTTCGTTCTACAACACCGTTTTGTTGCGGTGTATAAGGACACGATTTTTGATGTAAAATCCCTTTAGAATGATAGAATTTGAGAATGTCGCCTTCGCATAATTCCTTGGCGTTATCGCTTCTAACAATTTTGACGGTAGTATTAAATTGGTTTTCAACGAAAGAAATCATTTGCATAATATGAGTAGAACAACTACTTTTGTTTTTGATTAGAAATAACCAAGTGGAACGAGAAAAATCATCGACAATAGTTAAAAACATATTAGCACCATCATGGGTCTTATGTGAATATGGACCCCAAACATCAATATGCAAAAGCTCAAAACATCTTATAGTCTTAATAGAGCTTTTATTAAAGGGTAAAGCATGTTGTTTTGCTTTATGACATATTGTACAAAGATAAGAATTCTTTAGACTAGTAATATTCAAAAAAGGAAAGACAATTTTCATTCTATCAATAGGCATGTGACCTAGTCTAAGATGCCAAAGTTTAGCAAAAGATTCTGTTTGAGCATTCTTATTAGTGTTATTAACGTGAATTTGCTTGGTGGAAAGAGCTTGAGAGTCAGGAACAGTCACACAATATAATCCTTGTTGGATTTTACCAAGAGGCATAGGTCTCTTCATTGAAGGGGCCTGAATCAAACAAAGCTCATCAGTAAACAACATGGAAATAGAGTTAGTAAGACAGAGTTTACGTACAGATAGCAAGTTAAACTTGAATTCAGGAACATAAAGGACATCTTGTAACAAAAGATTATCAAGAAGTCGAACAGTGCCTATTTTACTTACTTTGATTTTGGAGCCATTTGGTATAGTTATGAAATGATTCAAGAACGATACATCTTTATAGTGCAAAAAATTATTAAGAGAATTACACATATGATCAGATGCTCCACTATCAATAACCCAATTAATATTATTTTGAGCCATAAAACAAAAAGTACCTGTCATAGCAGAATTACTAGCAAACTCAGCATGGTGTAAATCATTATTTGTATGCCCGTCTTTTTGTTGCTTACCAATAAAGTCCATTAATCTTGTGAATTGGTCCTCACTTAGACCAGATTGTTGAATGATATCCTCATGTGAGTTCACTACAGCAGCCACTCTTTTAGTCTTTGATTGAGGGTACCCATGTATTTTATAACATCTTGATATGGAGTGTCCTGAGATTTTACAATGATCACAGAAGTAATATTTCTTGCCATTGGATGAGTGAATTCTTCGTGGTGGATCTGTTCCTTTAGCAAACTGTCCAGCAGGAATAGGTTCTTGATTTTGTCTCTTTGTGGAAGCGAAAGCTGCTGGTTCGGCCATAGGGGTGGAGCTGTGTTTGTTCATCATTTTATGAGTTTCCTCTTGTTGTAAAATTCTATAAACTTGTGAAATACTTGGTAATTTGTCCAGCATTAAAATGTAGGATCGGACATGCTCAAACCGTGCATCTATTTTCATCAAGAATTGTAAAATTCTTTGATCACTTTGCATCTCTAGAACTTTCTTGTTCAAAACACATGCATTACAACAAGTACATGTTGGGAGAGAAATAACATTATCCATCTCATCCCAAATGCCTTTAATTTGGGTGAAAAAATCTGCTATAGACATGCCTTCTTGATGTTCAATTTTGGATAACTTTTCTTGAAGGGAGTATAGATGTGCAGAAGATGGTTGGCCAAATCTTTCCTCCAATTCTTTCCATATCTCACTAGCAATTTTGTGGTAGAAAACACTGGATGAGATAGATTCATCTAGAGAAGACAAAATCCACCCAATTACCATATTGTTACATCTTTCCCAGGATTTGTAATTAGAGGATGTGGGGAGAGGTGTAGGTAATGTACCATCAATAAACCCAATCTTGTTCTTGGCTGTCAAAGTGATTAACATAGATCTCTTCCATTTTCCAAAATTTTCTCCATTGAAGGGAATGGAAACCAATTTATTATTGGCTTGGTCTGTGGGGTGTAGATAGTAAATACTACCTAGATTATGTGTAAATTCAGAATTTTGTGTTGTCTCTGAAGAAGAAGAAAAATTGTTGTCATTCATGGCCATGTGATATGCAAGAAATCAAGAATGAAAACTTGATTGAAAAAAAAAAAAACAGAAAGAAAAGAAGAAAAAAAAAAAATCAAAGAAAGATAGATGAAGATGAAAAGGAAATTTTCTGTAATTGAAAGAAAAGAGTATGAGACTTGCGGATTAGTCCCGGTCTGATACCATGTAAGTTGAGATTCAAGAAGGCAGAACAATAGAACAATCAATCTTGAATCTATTAGAATATGATGATAGAATATGCAAATACAAGTGTCCTTTTATATAGGACAAAACTAACTGGAAAGAATGAATTACAATAAACTCTAAAGCTATATATAAGAGATACAACTAAGACACGGCAATTAATAACCGACTACGTTTCTCATAGTCTAGTCATCCTATGGTTTGTGATTTCATTTTACTTTCATGAACTTTGGAGCTCATCCTGCTCATCTGTCTCAGGAATCTGTTGTTATTAATGTTGTGCAGATGGATACTTTTTCTAGGATAAACCACAAGAACTTTGTAAATCTTCTTGGCCATTGTGAAGAGGACGATCCATTCGTGAGGATGATGGTTTTTGAATATGCTTCTAATGGGAACCTTTACGAGCATCTTCATGGTGATAATATCTCTTAATCAAATAGATTCTTACTAGACACTGATTTCTAATTTGTTTTTTTACACATCCCTATATTCCTCAGTTAAGGATATGGACCATCTTGACTGGACCACTAGAATGAGAATTGTCATGGGAACTTGTTATTGTCTCGAACACATGCATCACGAGCTTAATCCTCCGATCACCATTCCATATCTCCAGTCAGATTCAATTTTGTTGACGGATGATTATGCTGCAAAGGTTATTAGCCAGCCTTTTACTTAAACTTGCATTGATATGAATCTTATGTTCATCTAACAAACCAAGTTGATGGGCACATATTTATCATGTTTGTCAATATCGTTCAGGTTGCAGATGTCACCTTCTGGTCTGATATTGAAGCCAAAGCAAAATTTTCAGATGACGACGAGTCGGAACCTTTGCATTCAAAACCAGGTCCAACCCTTGAAGATAATGTGTACAGTTTGGGGATATTATTGCTAGAAATAATATCATCCAAGTCGCTTAGTGTGCAGGAAAGGTCCCTTCATAACTTTCAGCTTCCTTTTGAAAACTCCGAAACATGCTGCACAATCATATTAGTCTCTTCTCCTGCTTTGAAAATAAAACGAATAATTAGAAAATTCGAAACATTATCCATGCTTTGAGATTATTATAGATGCTTTATGTCAATACTTAATTTTCTTATATAACTTCTTTTTTATTACCAGCATAGGTAAGGTTGCATTCACGATTCGATAAAATTTCCCAAGAACAGTCCAAAACCAACCATAATTCTCTTTTTACGATTCGCGATTTGTGAGGAGATTTGCGAATCATGTGACACTACTTGCGTACATCTGACCCCTCAAAATTCATCCTAAGAGAAATATGTTCATCTGCTTATAAAAGTTATTGGGTTGCGAGGTTAAATAACTAGAGGCCGTAAACATGATGTTTTTGGATTTCGGGAATGGCTACTGAATGCATTGCCTTGGAGCCGTTTTTCTTGCACTAATAGTTTTTTGTTTCTTTGTATTCCTATATTTCAGGCCAAGGAATATTTGAATGATAAGGAGAAACATATCAATTTGATTGATCCTTCTCTGAAGTCTTTCAAAACCAGTGAGTTGGAAATTGTCTGCGAGGTAATCCGTGAGTGTATAAATGAAGATCCAAGGCAGAGACCAACGATTAAAGAGGTAACTGCCAAACTAATGACGGTGATTAAAATCTCGCAAGATGCTGCTACATCTAGACATTCTCCGTTATGGTGGGCAGAACTTGAGCTTCTCGAGTCTGGTTAAGCTTCTTGTCGTAACTTACATCTTGGTAAGTAAAACTTCAACCGATATATTTACATTTCCTGGTTTATGTGTTATAAGCATGATAATTTGTATTGTAGATTATATAACTTGTTTCCATTGATACTCAAGTTTGGAGCAGAATCGAGGCTACGAATCACATGGAGTCGTGCTTTAACGTTTGATAACAAACACCTGCTACCTGTTGGTCTTCTCTAATTTCGGGGCACACTGATCTTCGGATGATGTTTGATCATCGTGTAAGCTAAGAGTAGCTCTGGTGTCTCAGAAGATAAGCTTCAACTTCTGCAACCAGATACATAATAGTTAGTTGTTTTTTTTAGAGGAGTCTTTTTGGATAATAATGTTTCAACCATTGATACTGTAATAATTATACTAATAGGCATTGTTTGTCTTCTTATTTTGGAAAAATATTAAAAACTTTCATTGAAACAAAAAACTTTCTTCTTCTTCTTCTTCTTCTTCTTCTTCTTCTTCTTCTTCTTCTTCTTCTTCTTCTTCTTCTTCTTCTTCTTCTTCTTCTTCTTCAAAAAAAAAAAAAAAAAAAAAACAAAAAAAAAAAAAACTTTCTAGTCAGATTTTTTTTTCCATTAGGGTAAAAACAAAAATATTATTTAGGAAATTTCATGTGGCGACTTTATGTTTTTGGCCTTATCACGTGGTGGACAAACGTTCTTTTATCTGTGTAGTGATCTCAAGCTTTCAATTTTTCCACTTGGTAGACAAAAGGTTAAGGTTTTTGTTAAGTTTAAGTTATTATACCATCATAACGACCTTTTTTTTCATAAAAAAAGTCTCAATCACCCTTATAGGAAAATCTATTTGAAATAAGTACTTAAAAGAACAAAGAACTTAATCTTTGCCCACCACATGGAAAATCGAAAATGAAATTTCCTTGTTATTTATTGATGTATTAAAAACATAAAAAAACCTAATAATTTTTTTATGTCATAATTATCTCTATTTGTTATGGTAACATTTATTTGTTCATTTATTTATTTAATTATTATTATTGATCCTATTACCTTGATATCCTTTGACTCCCCGTTGATCTTGACTCTTAGTCAATGGGCTTTTTCTGTATTTCCTAACCACCTTACTCAGTTATCAAGCAAATAACTTCCCGTGTCCAGACATAACCGCCCATTACCTATAACTGCCATCTATGATGCTTACTACCCCTTTCTTTCTCCTGAGAGTAACTTCCTCTCCTTTAATATATAAACCCACTAGAAGCATGAACTACCTAAGCTCCTCATTTGATACCGATACTCTGTCAAAATTACCACCGACCACTTCTTATATCTCCCAAAACCTCCACCATCTCTACATTCTTATATGAATTCTTGCATACAACTTGTTATTGATTATTGATTGATTTCCTATTTATTCTCCAATTTGACTTGAGCATCAGAGGGGTTTTCCGGGAGATCATCCCCGGCCAAGGCTAACGTGTTGTGCTGCACGACTTCAAGTAGCATAAAAGGAAGTGTTACTTCACCTTCAAGTCATAAAAGATTGACCTCTACAACGCTTCATCTTCAGATGTTATTATAGTCTTACATCGATTCAAGTTTCTTATCGGAAACAGTTTGACGCTGTTTGTGGGAACTATAGTTACAAATACTTGAACAAAAAGCCATGGTTCACAAGAGGAATCCTACACAAAACGCTATCGTGCATAGCACATATACAAACACTTCTGCAGGTCAGGCTAACAACCAAGCCGTGACCCTTCGTGATCTAGACATGCTAGCACAAAACCTTACTGATGCCTTCTCCGAACAACTCCACACTATCCTTAGTACCAATAACCCTACCCATCAATGAGCATTGGATAATATGAGCAATCAAATAAAAAACATCCAAGATCAGATAGCTCCCCGCAAAAATGCCTGAAGTCCTCATGTATCCCAGGATGGGGACACTAAGATGTCACGTTCCAGCAGAAGAAATAGGAGAAGACGTGAAAGGTCTAAGACCCACAAAACTTTCAGCAATGGTCTAAAACCGCCTTCCGAGATGCCCACACTTTCTTGGAGAACAAGCGACAAAAGATATCGAAAAATGTTCAATCTTTAGTGGATAGGAGATGGGAAAAAAGAAAGAAGACGTAATTCACCGGATCCAGTCACCCCGTAGACCCTTTCTTGAAGCAACATGAGGAGTTTAGCCGAGGTGGCCCTCTTGAGGCCTCTATGTTTATAAACTCCCCGCTGGCCGTTGAAGTCTTGGCTACCCCCAATCCCGCAAAAATAAAAATCCCGAACATGGCAACTAAAGTATTTTCTTATTATTGAGGTTCTGAGGTTAAAAGGGGGAATCTTTATCAGTCAAAGGAAGTACATTCTCGACTTTCAACCAGCTATAGGAATGGTTGATTGTACACCAGCAGGAACTCCCCTTATTGCAAATCATGGTCTTCAAATGATTCAAGGTGAGAATGGTTGATTGTACACTAGAAGAAAAGGGGCGGTATCAGAGAATGGTTGGAAAACTCATCTATTTCTCGCACACACATGACTAGACGTTGCTTATGTTGTTGGGGTAGTTTACAGATCTATGCATCAACCACAAGTGCATAATATGACGACAATTATGAGGATTTTGAGCCATCTAAAGGGTAGAAGCTTCAAGAAAAATGGCCATTTAGATATCATGGCTTATATGCAGACTGGGTAGGAGATCAAGATGATAGAAGATCCACTTCTGGGTACTTTACATTGATTGGAGAAAACTTAGTTATTTGGAAGAGTAAGAAATAGAAAGTGGTTGCATTTTCAAGTGCAGAAGTAGAATTCCGTGGTACTGCCATGGGTGTAGCTGAGATCATATGGCTCAATGATGTAGATCAACCCTGCCCGACATTATAATTACTCCAAAGGTTTATAAAGTAATCTCTTAGTTGTTCTTTTAGTTCACATTTTTATATTATGTTGCCTTAGTTAAGTCTTCTCTATTTGAGTTTTTTCTTTGTTATTTTAATTTCATAGTCATGAACTAAGTCTTCTTTAAATTGAATCGTTTTATTATTTAAGTCTTATATTTTATTTTCGGTTAATTTGACTCTTTTTCTATAGTTTTCAATTTTGCAATAAAAAAGTCTTGGAGATGAGGTTTAGGATTAAGCTTAACCATGTCTCATGTTTAGTTAGTTAAGTTGTAATTTTTTCTTTTGTCAAGTCTTTAAATATAAAATCGCTCAATTGGTTCTGAAAATTAAGAATCAAAGTAAAGCAATAAGCCATAATCTCATCAAAGGGCTGAACAATACATATTCAAGGATACACCAAATGATATGTGAAGATTTTTTAGCTTATTTGTAAGATCTCAAATCAAGCATCATCAATGTTAATCACTTTGTTTCCTAAATTCAGAAACTACAACCATTGGGAAGCTTATATCAGCCAAATGTTTGTACAATATTACATAAACATTTTGAGAATAATTCTTGGAGATATCGTCCATGATTTAAAACACAAATATTGAACAAGTAATTTGCTATCAACACTGATTTCTAGCCGTTAGAATCAGCATGCAATCTTGAATTATTTTATTTTTGTTTACTTAGTTTGTGCTGAATTTTATTAGTATAAATAGACTTGCTTAATTCTCTTGTAATTCAACACTTTTTTCTTATTTTGCAATTTACTTTAGCTTAGTTCTCATACTTTTCATTCTTCTACTTTTCATTCTTTTGGCTAAAAACTAAATGTGTTTATAGGAGCCCTTAATTTTTAATTCGTGGTCATTTTTGTATCGAATTAATTCTTTGGTTCAACCATTTCTTAGTTAATTCATTCAACATATTTCTTTCGATTTTCCATTGTAATATTTTATTGAAACTGAAACAACAAACTCACGTGTGCATATAGATTGATGCTTGTTCGAGACATAGCCTAATGTATATCACTAAAGAAGCTCTTGAGCGAACTATACTTGCCACAAAAGAAGGCAATCAGACTATTTTGTGATAATAAAGAAACC